>JAOVVF010000036.1:10186465-10200191 GCA_028565595.1 Duopalatinus emarginatus | reverse complement strand
CCACTTTAATTTTGTGTGTGACTCCAAATCCAGGCCTCCATTGGTTAATAAATTTGATTTCCATTGATGATTTTTGTCAGCACATTCAATTTTGTACAGAACAACGTATTCAGTGAGAATATTTCATTCATTCAGATTTAGGATGTGTTATTTTAGTGTTCCCTTTATTTTTTTGAGCAGTGTATATTATATACATGTAATAATATGCGTTGCAATACTCAGATCTTATTGCAAAATGTTTAAAATCGCAATAATATTATATTGAGTTACATAGTGTGATAATATTGTATCACTTTATTACCAGTCCTTTCAGATAGTTTATACTTTCATATTTCCATAGGTTGTATGGTTATATGTCCTTATATGTGCAAAAACACCTTTTACTTTTTGACTGTATATAATGTTTACATTAATTACAGTTTATAATTAGATATAGCATTTTGTAGTGTCTTAATAGGAGTGTGTAGCACAAGAACTTTATTATATATACGGTAGTGGAACAAAAATGAACACCATAAATAATCAAGGTGTTGGAAAGGCCAAGTCAAAGTCCAGACTTTAACCCTATGGACATAATGTGGCAAGATATTAAGAGAGCTGTGCAGACATGAATGCTCTCAAATGCCCTCGGTTAACTGAAGCAATGCTGTGAAGAAAAGTGGGCAATGTGAGACTGATAGAGTCCAACAATAAAAGTTTACTTTAAGTTGTTGCTAAACGTGTGTCCAGATGTTACTGATTTACAAGGTTTTGTTGGTTATTTATTATAATTTTTTTTGTTGGTTATTTATTTTTTTCTGCTGTCACGTGTGGTTTCATTTGTTTGTTTATAGAAGTGGGTTATTTTTGTTATAATAATTGTTATTTAGGCTCTAATTAATAAAAACACAAAATAAAAGCAGGGTGTACTTTTCTTTTCCCACGAATATAGATGCTTTAATCATGTAAAAAAAACTTGAGTAGATCATTTTTAAAGTATTATAATGAAGTAAGGTTATGGCTGTAGTACATAGTTTGCATTAAACGGTTTGACTTTGCCCCAAGTTGTTTTAGAGGACTTTACATTTTAATTTATATTAATAATTATTATTTGCATCAGTTAAAGCAATATCAAAAAGTTTCAAAGCAATGAAGATGGGTTTTATTTTGTGTGTTGATGTAGTTTTAGTGTTTGCTGATGCAACACTGATCAGATTTATTGTTATGAGTTGTTATAATTATGATGGATAATAAAATTCCTCCCTGTTACAAGCTGCTGGACCACCCACCATCAGACTTAAGTAAGATTGATCCGTACATGTATACACTGTTATTATTTCCTCCTAATCTCTAGCTCTTGTTTCTTGTTCACAGCTAACAAACTCACTCTGAAACAAGGCTGCTTTGTGCTTGGGAGCACTGGTATGATTCATTCTGAAACTTGCACAAGGAAAACATCTGAAAAATCCAGTACAAATCATCCAGTTTGTCTGGCTCAGCGTTTTCACCTGTATCCGCAAGTACTCATTTCCCAGACAAACTCGCAGAGACTCCGGGTTCTCCGCGTTGGACAAAGGCTTGCCCGTGTCCCGTGTCCCGTGTCCTCACAACGCCCCAGCGGCGGCCCACGCTGAGTGTTGGCGTGCGATGGCGCGGCGGGACTCTGACAGTTGCGGCTGTGGACTGTGATGTCAGAGCCCAGCAGCCCGGGCGAGAGCCAGCGTGGCGCTCCCAAATTCTTCGTGGGCTGCGACGAGGATGAGAGCGAGGGCCTGGACGGCTACGGCAGCATGAGGACAGACATGGAGCTGTACGAGGATGACCTGGAGGCTGACTCGGTGAGGACTATTTAAATTGGAGGGAAATAAATTCTCAGTAACTTGTGATACATGTCACATATATACAGCACAGTTAGGATTGGAGGTCAATTGGAGTATTTAATGGCATGATGAGAATAATATGCATCAAACTATAAAAGCACACACTTTGTGTGATTACAGAATGTTAGGGTTAGACTAAAGTGGCAGAAAAACTGGTAGAGGTGAGCCTATACAAAATACAATTTCTGTGTAAGAGGAATAAACAATCACACTATGTTCAGGGATGCTGTAAAGGATGCCGATGTCTATTCAGCCTGATGCATACTCTATATGTTTTAAATGACTGCACAAAAAGCTGGCAGCGTCAGCATCCCTGGTACTACAGGTCTGATCCAACAATCATAGCCTGTAGTGTAATGCTGAGGTCAGTGTGCTCCACCCTTTTAACCCACTAGTAACTGCTTTGTTCTTTCCAGCCTCCAGAGCGTCAGATTGTGGTGGGGATTTGCTGTATGATGAAGAAGTCCAAGTCTAAGCCCATGACGCAGATACTGGAGCGGTTGTGCAAGTTTGAGTACATCACTGTGGTCATCTTCCCCGAGGACGTCATACTCAACGAGCCGGTGGAGAAATGGCCCCTCTGCGACTGCCTCATCTCCTTTCACTCGAAAGGTGAATGCTGTTGTGTGATGTAGGACCAGGCTAAAGGTTCCCTGTGTCCATAGGGTATCAAAGTATTACAAGTCTGTAATTATGCTATCTTTGTTTAATAATCTAATCATGAATCAGACATAAATCAGACACTGACACGTCCTCCAACGCTTTTGTTCTTATGACCTCCAGGCTGATTTTATAAACGGAACGACTGTGATTCTTTAGTAAACCACTGACTTGTCTATGATCAGTCTCTTAACTATGATACACAGTTAAGCCTTTTTCTTATTTGCCTTTATTCCTTTGTGTTCGCTGACAGGTTTCCCATTGGATAAAGCTGTGAGTTATGCCAAACTTCGTAACCCGCTGCTGATCAACGATCTTAATATGCAGTACTACATACAGGACAGGTATGACCGAAACACCTGACTCTATATAGCAAGTAGGTTATTTATTTATTTAGCCTCCCCTCACTTAGACCATGGCTATATTCGAAATGGCATACTACATACTCGTGTACTAAATCTGCCTAAAAGTAGTATGTAGTAGTATGTATGCGATGAGACTGGAACTCTGTAGTGTACTACATGTACCCGGATGATGTACTACTCTGGTCAGAGTCTCTAGTATACAGAGGAGCTATTTAATATATTACATATATTATTCCATCATTAATTAATATGAAATTCATTTATTTAAATATATCTGAAACAGTCTTGGTACAGTTGTAGTTACTTTTACCAGGTAAAAATGTTGACTGGTTGTTAGCATTGCTGTCACTGTACTTACATTTAAGTGCAGAAAGAAAGCAGTTACAGCTGTTTTGGACAGCAGTGCAGATCTCCTCCTCCTCCTCCTCCTCCTCCTCCTCCTCACACACTGATTGGTTATAATAAATGAAAGGTTTTGAACAGCAGTGCGGATCTCCTCCTCCTCCTCCTCCGCAGCGCACATAACTGTGAAGTATGCTACACATATGTCAACTTTTCTTACTATACTGCATACTACAGACGGTAAGCAATAAGCAGTATGCAGTATATACTACTGTAGTATGCAGTATAGTAGTATACAGCCCATTTGTCGCTCACTGGCTGTGGGCGTTTCTAAACTCAAGATGACTAAATGATGTCAGTGAACACTGTAAAAATACTCCAGGCAGTATGCCTCAATTTATCCATAGCCTGTTTGCATTGAAAGCACCATTGCTGTTCTGTATGAAACTAAAGACACATAGTATAGAACAGTGAGAACAGCAAGATTTGAGAGATTTGAGTTGGCTTCTTTTTAAACTCTAGTACAAACAAATATTTAGAAACCAAATGAAGGGGCACCATTTCACAGTGGAGATGAAGCCTGAAGCACCGTGTTAGGGTCTCAATGGTTATCGCCTCATTGCTTCAGTCCTAATTTGCTTCACTCCTATGTTGAACTCCGCTCAACTTCAATTAATTATTTTTAAATCGGAATACATTTTTAATGAAATTATGAATTTTGACAGAACATATATGACAGAACATATATCACAAAGAGGACAGGTCATCTGAGAGAACACTGTGTGTCTGGAACACTGAAGTGTTATTCCGCAATTAGGAGCCAATGGAGCAAAACTGGCTGTGCTCTCTAAAGGGGAGGGATTACACACACTCTCTCTCCTCAGCCAATCACAGTGATACTAGCCTGTCACTTTCCTCTGTATGTTTTACAGTGTCCTATGATGCAACGCAGCATGAGCACATGTGAAGTTGTTGTCAGACAATCGTTGTGACAACTGTAATAGTAACCTTGTGCGAAACATAATCCATGATATACACTCTTAGTGTTGGCTGCTATCTGACTAGCCTGTTTATACCTGTCTTTACATTACTCAGCATAAACAGACGTGCATTCAGTGTAGATATGGTTGGGTCAGATGTAATCTCCTAGTTCACTGTCTGTTTATGATGCTGTCATGATGACTGAAGGTGTGAAAGCTGTCTTGTGTAATGTCTCTTCAGGAGGGAGGTATATCGCATCCTGCAGGAAGAGGGAATCGACCTACCACGCTACGCCGTACTGAACAGGGACCCGGACAAGCCTGATGGTACGTCTGTGTCAGACCTCTGGATGCCTTTTCTGTGTTTCTGGGATTAATCAAAATATGTTGTTGAACATCCATGACAGAGGCAGAGATAATACATAACAGAGCTCCTTGGCAGAGGAACATCCTGTTCTCTGTCTTGGCTTTATTTTAGTGCCTCTATAAATAGCTACTAATGTAGAGCAGTTAGGCCTGGGATGAATAAATTACTCGGTGGGATAATGTGGCTGTCAGGCATCCATTAACCCCACGGGTGCTGAAGCCAGCTCTAAGAACTGTAACATCCTGCAGAGATCCATTCAGGATCAACACTTATCCAGAGCATCAACGTTAATACCATGTGTGTTAGGTTAAAAACATCTGGTGAAGAATAAAACTTACTGAGATTCAAATCTTTTTACCTTTTCAACTTTCACCTTTATTTAATTTTTTTTTATGACAGACTCAATCCTCCTTAGCATGGAAGACACAAGCGATGCAAAAAAAATTTCAGCTACTTTTTGCTGGAGTGCTTGTGTACCTTTCTTTTTAAAATGCCCCAGTGGTGCTCTGTTGGATTCAAGTCAGCCTACATACCTGGCCAGGTCATAGTTCTCCCTTTTACTTCCTTCGTTAGAAACTCTTTTGTGATTTTGGTAGTGTGCTGTGGACCACATTTTTGCTATAATATTCCTCTTCTGCCAAGCTTCTGAAGACTGCGAGTCATCTTGTCAGCCAGTAGTTTGGTCTATCCACAGGCATTCATTGTGCCATTTATAAATGTCATCTCCCCAACACCTTCTGCACCCATGCTGCCCATGTCATCACACTTCCACCTCCATGCTTCACTGTCAGGATGATGCATTTACTCTGGTAGTCCTAGTCAAGTTCATGCTAAATATGCTGGACCCCTTCTGAGCACAAAACAAGATAAAACTTTGCTAAAAAACATGAAAAGAAGCCTAATAAATATTTGGATCTCTATATATATATGTATATGTATATATGTATATGTGTGTGTATATATATATATATATATATATATATATATATATATATATATGTGTGTGTATATATAAGGCTCCATACAGAAGCAAACAGTGATGTGTATAGGTGGCATTGCTATGTATTTGGCATAGGCTCGTCTGTGCCTGTTTTTGGATGATGCAATGTAGTCGAATTAGATTGCCCAGAGTGTCATCAAGCTAAGAATAGAGACCGTCTGACGCCAACCAACGTCACTTCTTTTTACAATAAAGGTTGTAATTATGTGAATGTACTATACGCTATCATTATTACGGTGACATGGGTTTTTGAACATAGTGTTCAATTTACACTGCAGTCATAAATGTACCACCCTGACTGAACTGGAAAGCTATACAGGATATATCATTGATGATTCTGTTATTATTGTATTTATTTAGCCTTCTTAGCAAACCTTTAATCCACCAGGAGGTATAAGAAAAGAGTAATAGATTAATAAAGTGTTAAAATATTAGTATATAGGTCTTTTAGTCTTAAGTAACCATTTTAGTGACCTGTTTGATATTATAACCATAGTTTTACGTTATATAATGAACAGTAGAGCACAAAAAGGTCTTATGCTGTTCCTAATTACATTGAAGTGCCAGGAAAAACTGTTTCATCAATCTAATACTCGGTAGGTTCCCAGTGGGGTATTGACTCCACGAGCTTGTGGAAATATTCTGTAGGCAATAAACATCATGTTTCCTACAGAACGCTCCACAATTCTGTTGTTATTCTGAGATATAGGATTTATTTGTTCCATAAAATGTTGCATGACCTCCCTGACGTGTTCAATAACATTGAGACGTGGTGGCAAAACCCCAAATTCAGATGAGTGTTTCTCTGACCACAATTTGGTGTCACTAGATGTGTGTGGTGGTGCACTGTCTTGTTGGAAGAGGCCAAACCCTTCAGAATGAATGCAGGACATGAACTGGTGTTACTCGTCAGAAAGGAGACACAACGTGTTCACCTGTCAGAGTCGTAGATGTACCAGGGCTACAATGGAATGTCAGCCACCACCAGCCTAATTGTTTTTACAAATATTGCTATAAACCTATTTAAAAGCTAACAAAATGCGAAGAGGTTTCATTCGTTGATCTTGATCCTAAAAATCCTAACGATTGAGACAGAAGTCATCCAGCACATCACCTCAATATATAAACTTTCTTTCAGAGTGTAACCTGGTTGAGGGGGAGGACCATGTGGAGGTGAACGGCGAGATCTTCCCCAAACCCTTTGTAGAGAAGCCAGTCTCGGCGGAAGATCACAACGTGTATATCTACTATCCGACCTCAGCTGGCGGAGGCAGCCAGCGCCTCTTCAGGAAGGTTGGTTTTTGTAGCGATCCTCAACCCTCACCAACATTTTGACCTCCGTACACTTCTAATAGGCACGTGTCTGTGTGCAGCAGTGTATCACTTGCTTAAAAACAGAGGACCTTTATTTTGTATAAGCCTAAAATCCAGAAGAAAAGGGTTAATATTTAGACCCTATTCTGCCTGTTATTACAAAGCATGTTGATCTTTCTGAAATGTTTATGATGATTGTTTAAACAGTTTTGCCCTGATTCATGAAGGCGGATCACGTATAATACCAAATCCCAGCGCTGTACATTTGTATGTATTTTCCTGTTTCCTTTTGTGAACGTCTGTAGAATTGGTTCTTGTTAAGCCCATCTGAAAGTGCTCCATCCTACGTAGATCTTTTTTTTTAATCAGGATTTGGATGACGCATGACAGTGTATGACTGATGAATAAAGCAGATTTGATCATTAACTTGCTTTAACTCAAGAACAGCTGATTTGTTGAGGTAATAGCTTTGAGATAATAAACCACAGATCTTCATCCATCTGTGACTTATTGTATTAGAGCATGTTTTAGTCTGACATTGTTATGAAATTATTATTACAAAGCACAGAAATGTTCTGAGAAATTTTATATCTTGACGGACCATAACGCCCATCAATTTTATTGTATACATTATGAGCGTCATTTCCTCTCCCTAAGACTGCTGACCACAGAAAACATCCTGTAAAAACTGGACAGCACAAATGTTCTAATGAAAGAGACAAATGACTGCCGTTGATGTACTGATACTGATACTGAAACCCTGGGCTCTAACCCCAACTTCCTAACATACTGGAAAATTTCACTGTGCTGCAATGCATATGTGATAAAAATAAAGACTTATTCTAATTTTTCTTCAGATTGGAAGCCGGAGTAGTGTCTATTCCCCTGAGAGCAGCGTCAGAAAGACCGGTTCCTACATCTATGAAGAATTCATGCCTACAGACGGCACGGACGTAAAGGTATTGTTCAACAAATTCAGTGAATTCTCAGTGCAAATTTAGTTTGCGGTATAACTTTGGTAGTTATTTATTCATAATTAAGTTATACTTAATGGAGCGTGTCAAATACAAAAAAGAAAGCAGAAAGTATAATTGGTCAGGGATTCCTTAAACTGTAAAAAAAAATTTACTGCCCTATTTTACGAATGCTTTCCAACTATTCACTTCTTTAGCTCAGTGTAATATTCAACTGTTTATTAAAGCCCCAGAGTGTATTTTCACTCTGTATGACTACAGCAAAAAAGAAATATAATATTGTGATTTACAACACCGAAGCCCTGCTGCCATTAGAGGCATGTACACGTGTGTGTGTGTGTGTGTGTGTGTGTGTTTGCATCTCTCAGGTGTACACAGTAGGCCCTGACTATGCTCATGCTGAGGCTCGTAAATCTCCCGCCTTGGATGGCAAAGTTGAGCGAGACAGTGAGGGTAAAGAAGTCCGCTACCCTGTTATGCTCACTGCTATGGAAAAACTGGTGGCCCGCAAAGTGTGCCTGGCTTTCAAGGTCTGTGAACTTCCCTCATTCTTCGGTCTACTGTGCTCTGGTTGCAGAACACAGCCTTGCAAATTGAATCCTTTTTGCCTTCCTGCAGCAAACAGTGTGTGGGTTTGACCTCCTCCGGGCCAACGGACACTCATACGTGTGCGATGTCAATGGCTTCAGCTTCGTAAAGAACTCTATGAAATATTACGACGACTGTGCCAAGATACTTGGGTGAGTCAGTGTTTTCTCACTCGGGTCAGTGTTTAAACTGGGATGATACACAGGTCTCATAATATATGATAAATGAATATGAATTAGTAGCCACCTTGCAGCTGTAGTTCCTGATCCTGAGCATGGGTTACAGACTGTGATGTTTTGCATGTTTTTCCCATTTCCATGTGGGTTTTCTCCAGGTTCTGATGAGTAAAACATGTCAGAAGGTTCGAATGTGTATGCGATGAGCTGGTGTTGAGTCCAGGATGTATTCCTGGAATACACTCCAGAATCACTTTGGCCGTTACCAGGATGAACTGGTTATTAAAAATGAATAAATGAATAAACCATACATTTTATTTTACACTGTTGAAGGCTGTAATAGCAAACAGGATTATTATAAGATGCAATATGTTCAAATGCAAAATTTCAAAGGCAGAATATACCAAGATAGATAGATTCAACTTTATTGTCATTGCTCGGTACGAGTACAAGGCAACAAAATGCAGTTAGCATCTACCAGAAATGCAAATGTAAAAACTGTGCAAATGAAAAACTGTGCAGATATGAAAAAGTAATGTGCAATATATGAGTGCAAATATGAAAAGTTGTGCAATTTAAATTGTGCATAGTGCAACTGACACCACGTAATAAATGATGCAATATTTTTATACCTTCTTATGTCTCTGATTAGAAATCCATATGTAGATTTTTACGTTTTTAGAAATTTACTGTACTGGTGGAAACTCACACAGAGAGAACATCAAGCTGTGAAGTGACAACACTACCCACTGTGTCACCCTGCTGCCTTTTAGTTAAGGAGAAAACGTGAACTATTTGCCTACTGTGCTTGCATACAGTGGAATGTACATTAGAGAACATTAGGGGCAGTGAACACACTTGCCCGGAGTGGGGGGCAGCCCCAAACCACGCCACCCAGGGAGCATTTGGGGGTGTTAGGTGCCTTGGTCAAGGGCGCCCTAGTCATGTCTTGCCCTGTGCAGGGATCGAACCTGGGACCTTCTGGTCACAAGACTGCTTCCCTAATCACTAGGTGACGGCTGCCCCTGTATATTTCACTATATTTCTTAATGAATAATACCACTACATGTCAAAAAATCAGCCTCTGCAAATATTCCTTATTTGCAACCAGCATATAGACTTAATGAAAGTTTAATGAAATGACCTGATGTGTTCCATGTAGCTATCAAATATCATAATGGTGCCTGCAGGATAAAGGCCTGCACTGAAATTCAAGTCAGCAGCAGTTAGCCTACTATTCTGGAGCAGCCGGGTGACGAGTATTACGTTAAATTCACTATTCACTTATTGGCTGCTCAAGCAGAGACACATGCATGATATATTTCCTGCCATAAGGTTTAGTGAGAGTTTTTGTTGTGTTCTTTGTCCATAGGAACATTGTGATGAGGGAGCTGGCTCCCCAGTTCCATATTCCCTGGTCTATTCCCACCGAGGCAGAGGACATCCCCATAGTCCCTACCACATCCGGCACTATGTGAGTCCATGTCGCTGATTTACACACAGAATTTGTTTCCTTTTTTTCACTGAATAAACCATCTCCATCTGTATATTGTTTATTTTTGTGGAATATGCATGTGGAAATGATTTGGAATAATGACGGAAGCATCTCTGATTTGCGTAGGATGGAGTTGCGTTGCGTGATTGCGGTGATCCGACATGGAGACCGAACACCAAAACAGAAGATGAAGATGGAAGTTAGAAATCCCATGTGAGAAACCATGTGTGACCGTTAATAAAAGCCTATTAGTGACACATAGTGACACATGCTAAAGGATTTGTCCTGGTTTGCTTCTCCACAGGTTTTTTGAGCTCTTTGAGAAGTATGGGGGATACAAAACCGGCAAGCTGAAGCTGAAGAAACCTAAACAGCTACAGGTAACGGGTCATATTTGCTTCTTTAAAGTATTTACTGTTATACATTTCATACATGTAAATACAGCTCCTGGTGCATTATAAAACTGGAAACTGGAAAAGACATCTGCTAGGGTTATCTTTAGTTTTTATTTCTAGTATAGCTCATTAAAGCCTGCTGTACTGAACTGGATGCATTCAGGTAGTTCATAGTTCTTGTTTTGCCCTTCAGGAGGTGCTGGACATTAGCAGGCTGTTGTTAGCAGATCTGGGGCAGCACAGTGACTATGAGATCGAAGAGAAGAAGTCAAAACTGGAGCAGCTTAAGACTGTCCTGGAAATGTGAGTGAGAATCTGTTTAGATCTGGGCCACTTAAATGGGGACATTCGGTCTTGCTGGAGAATATCAAAAATGTTGTTATGAAATCGTGTACGTAATGCAGCTGCAGAGCAAATAAACGTACCAAAACCACTACAGTACAGTAACAAGGTGACACTGGAGAGGTGGGCAACCCTATCCACGGTGCCCAGGGAGCAGTTGGATGAGGTTAGGTCTCTTGCACAAAGGCACTTCAGTTGTATATTTTTGGCACAGGGGGTCAAACTGAGGATCCGTCTTCTCACAAGGTCGGTTCCTTAACAGCAAGCACACAGCTGCCCCCAAATCAGTAAATCTTCTTTATGACAGGAGGAACTTAGCCTGGGTGGGTTTTTGACAATATAATCAGCTTGCAACTTGCACATGTCAGGCTTTAGGGGGTTCAAATTCAAAATCGAAAATCTCTTTATTTTATTTGTTGACCTGCTTACTGTACTGTACAATTCAGAAAATATACTACTGTTTAATAAATATAATCAAAAATATGACTCAAATGCACTCATGAAGGTTTATCACACGCAGTTGGATATGTCAGTTAACATCATCTTCCCATGTGATTGTTATTTTGTATTGTAATGTAATTGTATTACACTGAATATTTAAAAAATAAATAAATAAAAGATTTAAGAATTCATGAAATCCCAACAAGCCAATCAAACACCTGTTGTCACACAGCCAAAATTTAACGATTCTTATATATTGGTTGTTGGTTTGACTGCCTTTTTAATAATTTTGTGTTCAATGTGAATTAAAATGCAGGTGAAATTGGATTAGGGCTTCATTACTGGTGTCTGTTTTCACCTCCACTAATCTTATCTATGCAGGTATGGCCATTTCTCTGGGATAAACAGGAAAGTGCAGCTGACTTACCTTCCCCATGGGCAGCCTAAGACTTCCAGTGAGGAAGAAGGTACAGAAGGACTCGCACAGCATTTCTGAATGGTTTGCATTGATTTATCCTTGTGACATTTTGCTCTTGGTGGTGTTTGTCTTATGAGCAGACACACGTAATGAAGGCCCGTCCTTGCTGCTGGTGTTAAAGTGGGGAGGTGAGTTAACACCAGCGGGCCGAGTCCAGGCTGAGGAGCTAGGTCGAGCCTTTCGCTGCATGTATCCTGGAGGACAAGGTACAGATATCTCTCAGCTTTTCTCTTTTCTTTTTTTTTAAAAAAATTGAGAGATTGTTTCTTTTACAGTGGTATCTCTCAACATTTACTGTTTTTTATTCCGTTCATTCATTGTTTTATTTTTTTTTATCTTCATGTCCTTATTTTGGACTAACATTACTCAGCAGATCATGCATTCATGTTTCTCACTTGCCCCGAAGCTCCTGATGCATAGTTTTTGTGCTGATGTTAATGCCAGAGGAGGTTTGAAACTCTGCAGTTACAGTTGGTGACACTTGCCCACTATTCTTCTCAGTACTCAGTGGCCCTGCTTTGCAACTTTTTGTGGTCTGCCACTTCCTTAGTAATTTGTTAGTTTTTTGTTTTCAAGTATACTTTATACTAGAGGTGCTGAAAAAAATGGATTCTTTAAAGGATAGCGATTCCTAGTCCTGGCGATTCTGTATCGATTAAAAATGCCAAAAATCGATTTTAAAATGTGTTAAAGTTTTATTTTTTGCCACTCCTACTCCCGAGTGTACTGCATATCGCATTACGTGTCCACTCGGTCACTTAGAGGGCCATCTAGGCCACCATACAGCATGACAGTTAGTCAGCTCCCTTTATCTGAATGGAGTCTGCTAGCATAGTGTCCAATCAGACAAAATAATGCACTATGACTTTAAAGTCTGTATTTTATTTTCAGTTAAAGGTTAATGCACTGATGAAGAGTAAAATCTATGTTTACTTTTATATTAATATATTTAGAAATTTTTGTTTATTGATAAATCTTTTTTATCTGCTTTGGGACAATGTCCATTGTTAAAAGCGCTATATAAATAAAATTGAATCGCTATATAGAAATGTATTATTTTTATTTAAGAAAAAGCCAGGCAGCTAAGCTAACCTAATACTGGTCATTTAAGTTACAGAATTTTATGCACAATCCTATTTTTGGTATTAATATAAAATTATGCAAAAGATTTGATGCAGTAAGTAATCTAAATTATTGTTTACATTGTCTTTTTATTTTGTCAACCTCATAATCTAAACAAAATTTATAGACATTTGAATAGAAAAGATCGTTACTGAATTGAAAATCAATACTGAATCGAATCGTGACCCCAAAAATCGAATCGGATAAAATCGCCAGACACTGAGAGATTCGCACCCCTACCCTACCCCTACCTGGTGCTTTGACGATTAAGTTACATAAGTATCTGTTCGTTTACCTTCTTTTTCCTCTTCTACCTTGTATCTCTGGAATGTTAGACAGTAGGCACAGGTCTATAGGATGTGATTTCCCTTCAGTCTGTGGTAAGAAGGGCTTGGAGCACTTGTTTCATTGGACTTTTAAATTATTAATTATTGTCTGCTTCCTGCTTGTGTGTTTCCTCTATGACCATATTAAACCAAAGCTGCATCTAACACTTCCATTTACTAACACCATTAATTATACTGAACAGTTGATTATGTACTGAAGAGCGCATCAGTGTAGTACTGATATAATGACAGCTTTGATTAGCTTTTGTGACCCCTTGGACGAACCCTTCCTTCCAGTGTGGAGACGGTTCTTCACCTCCCCCTCCTGTGAATAAAGAGGCAGGTGCTGGACTGCACTTGTAAACATCAGTGTTTTATTACAGTTAAAGCAATTGAAGCACCAACTAGTCAAGAGATCAATTCAGTTCAATTCAATTTAATTTTATTTGTATAGCGCTTTTAACAATGAACATTGTCTCAAAGCAGCTTTACAGAAAATAAT
>JAOVVF010000036.1:10175225-10186365 GCA_028565595.1 Duopalatinus emarginatus | reverse complement strand
CAAGCAGAGACTCCGGCAGACTAGCTAAGACAGCATAACTACAAGGGAGAGCCAGAAGGTGACACAGACATGAGGGCACCCTCAGCAGTATAGTGGATTATCTATAATTAAAAATCAGACAGCGTGATTCGAGGTGTAGTTATAATGTGGTGTAGGTGACAGGGGAACAGACACAGGGAATCCGCATGACTGATGAGATCATGATGACACGGGTCCGCTGCAAAACACCTTATTCACATATATTTATTCATTGTGTTCATTAGTGGCATGATGCGCAAATATTTTTCTTTTCTTTTTCTCACAATCTCACATGCCGTCCAGATCAGGCCACACTAAAAGCCTGAGCAAGAAGGGCAATTGTCAGAGAATTGTCCAAGCGTCCAGCTGAAGTTGTTACTGGCTCACTAGAAGTTTAACATGTGCAAAGCATACAGACACTTCTGAGGTGAAAGTGAACTATTTTCCTACTGTGTTTGCACACAGAGGAATGTGACCTCCACATTTAACCCATCCGTGCAGTGAAACACACTCATACCAGTGAACATTAGGGACAGTGAACACACTGTCCCCCCCAGAGCAGGGGGGTAGCCCCCAACCACGGTGCCTGGGGAGCAGGTGTTGGGGGAGTTAGATACTTTGCTTTAGGGCACCTCGGTCGCGTTGAACCCGGGACCTTTTATTCACGAGACCACTAGCCCACGGCTGCTCTGAGGCAGCCCACAACTGTTATTGCTGAGAATGGACAATTGACACCAAGATGCTTTTTTAAAATATTTTTTATTAGATATACTGTAGTGGATTGTTTTTACTGTATTAATGAAAGTTAAACAGTGTGGACTTGGATTAATAGGTTTTGTTCGGTAATTCTGGTAAAAAATTTTACCCTGTTTTAGGAATGTGCCTTTATAAAGCTAAAATAAAAAAATATGTATATTTTTAAATTTATTTTTATTGTAAGTTTGTAATACTGTCTTGATATCTTTTTAAACCAAGTTTCTACATATTTACATGTAGCTGTTTTTATTGTGTGGTATAACATCATTCTGTGTTCAGAACCATAAACCACTTCCACTCTTCTTCTGTGTGATCAGTATCTATGATGAATCTTATGTGGTCTCATGTGGCTTGTGCATGTTCTATTTGTTGAGGTTTTACCTGCTGATATATTCTGATAAACTGTATGTTTTTGTATATATCTTGCGTGTAGGAGATTACGCTGGCTTTCCGGGCTGCGGTCTACTTCGGCTCCACAGCACCTATCGTCATGACCTCAAGATCTACGCCTCAGATGAAGGCAGGGTGCAGATGACTGCAGCTGCCTTTGCTAAGGTATTTATCTGCCATTTCGGTCAAAGCGTCTGTGTGCACTTGTGTGTTCTGTGGGCACAGATCATTTTTGGGACATGTTTGACAGGGCTTGCTGGCGCTCGAGGGAGAACTGACACCCATTCTGGTGCAGATGGTGAAGAGTGCTAACATGAATGGACTGCTGGATAATGATTTGGACTCGCTGAGCGGATGCCAGCAGCGTGTCAAAGCCAGGCTTCATGAGATCATGCAGAAAGATGAAGACTTCAGTGAGGAGGATTTTGACAAGGTGAACCCTTTTTCATCAGCTGAGAATGACTCTGTGATTGGAGCTGTGTCTAAGTGGGCAGATGTTCTTTTAATGGCACATTCCAAAGTCTTATTTGTTAATTGTGATTTTATCCATGCATTGTTATATAAAACTTCACCGTATCCATGATTATACACTGTACCAGAAAAATGAGTGCACCTGTCTAACACTTGGTAGGTCCCTCATGGGGCATGGATTCTGTAGACCAGCGCGTCTCAAACTTTTTTAATATGGGGTCCCCTTTGTGAATGGTAAGTGCCACTGCACTGTGGGACTATCTTTCACTGCACAATATTTCAGTCCTTGGTGTAATTGGAGACTCTCAAGTCATCCTCCACATTAAGTCGAGCTCGGTACTTTGTCTTTATTGCCATCATGGTTGAGAAAGCTGTCTCGCAAAGAGGCAACAGTATCCTCATGGCCTGAAGAGTTATAATTCCAACATTTCATCCTCAGCTTTTCCAAAAGAGGCCATTAGTTATTACATCACAAGAAAATTATTTTAAAATAGATATACAACCTTTAGTGCTTTTCTGCGGGCCTCCTAGTGCCCCCGCAATGGTCCACAATCCTGTTGTATCCTGAGGTGTAGGAGTTCTGTGTATTACATCACTTTGCTTGGCATCCCAAATGTGTTCAATAATGTTGAGATCTGGTGGCATAAGTGTGAATGGGGAAAACCCCAAACTCATGAGTGTTCCTTTAATCATAATTTGGCGTCTCTAGATGTGTGTGGTGGCTTTTTGTCATGTTGGAAGATGCCAAACCCATCAGAATAAATACAGGACATAAACAGTTGTAACTTATCAGAAAGGAGGTGTAGATGTACCAGGGGTCCCATGGAATGCCAGCGAAACAAACCCCATACCATTAATAATCCACCACCAATCTGTACCAGTTTTACTGGTGTATATTTTCTTTATTAAATAACAGCACCTTTTTAACCTGCTTATTATTAGTTTTAGAGTATCAGGAGAATCTGCTATATAAGGTATCTGTTAATTAGATGTTGCTATAAAAATGATAAGATATTTAAACGAATGCATTAATATAAACCTGTGATTTACATAGCAGTATTATCAAAGCTAAATCAATCAGCACCTTCAGTCTGACTCAGGAATAACAGTTTTGTGCTTTTATGTTGATATGCAGTACACATGTACATGGTTAATATTATTCTTAATTTTCCTTCTCAGCTTGCTCCAACAGGCAGTCCGTCTATGGTGAACTCTATAAAAGCTGTTGAAAATCCAGTGAGAACATGCGACAAAGTGCACAGCCTCATCCAGAGCCTCATTTGCCAAATCCAAAAGAGACTTGAAGATCCCAAATCTGCAGGTTAGTCAATGATTTTTTTTTTTCTAATTGAGACAGTGAATACATACAATGGCATAATATTGTAGTGCACACTTTTCTAGAACACTGTAAGTTTTGTTAGTATTTGGTATAAGTATTTAGTTAGTAGTTAGTATGTTAGTATAACATGGAAAAAGAATGCAATGTGGTATTTTATATAGCAGGTAGTTTCGATCATGTGATCTGATATTTGTGAAAACAGCACAGGTTTTCGCACCGAATTGTATTACTCCGCTGAGGTGTTGCCAAGTAACAAGTGTCGCGTTGCTAAGTAATAAATGATGCATCATCAGTAACGGCCAGGTTTATGCACACAAACCGCTAGTTGTTTTGTATTTGTGTTTATACAAAACGAGGCATTAATAAAATAAATGACTTTCAGATAACATTTGACCTGCAGCCCGTTTGGTCAGACTTTGAAGCCATCTGGGCTGTTTGATGCCAATGCACATCCTACAGAGCAGTCTTTTTTTATGTGCAGATTGACATATACAAATAACATGATTACCCAAATAAGTAAGCAAATAAACAAAGAAAAAAACTATCTTAAATTTCCTAATGATTTTTATTTTTTAGTTTTTTGTCCTTTGCTGTCATCTTCACTTCTTTACATTTTTATTCCAAACAAATATTAGTTGGTAGCTTAACACAGGCTTGGGAATTTTTACTGTTGCCTAGCAACAATTTGTTGTGGAACTACTTTTTGTCAATATTCAAGCATAATCAGTCTCCAATTCTAGGCTGTTCTGAGTCAGTATTAATGAATGTGAGGGTGACATGGAAGTGAACCAGTCATTGTCCACTGTGCTTGTACACAGAGTAATTTTACCTCTGCATTTAACCCGTACGTGCATTAAAACACATACACACAAGTAAACAAACACTAGGGACAGTGAACACACTCGCCACGACCCTGGGGAAGCCGGGGAGCAGTTGGCGGTTGCCCTTGCTCAAGGGGACTTTAGTTGTGTCTTGTCTTCACAAGGGATTGAACCAGGGACCTTCCGGTCACAATTCATTTCTTAACCATGAGCCACAAATTGGTTCCTCAACCACAAATTAATGTCAAGGATGTTTTTTTTCCCTCAGATCTGCAGTTATACCACAGCGAGACTTTGGAGATGATGCTGCAGCGCTGGTCTAAGCTAGAGAGGGACTTCTACATGAAAAGTGGACGCTATGACATCAGCAAGATCCCAGACATCTACGACTGTGTCAAATATGATGTTCAGCACAACAGTTCCCTAGGCCTGGAGGACACTGTGGAACTGTTCACACTGTCACGAGCGCTGGCAGATATCGTTATACCACAGGTACACTTTTTATAGGCTCTGGTATTATCATTGGTTGAGACAGGAAAAAAATTGTACATTAATAATTAATAATAATAATTACTACAGTATATTATTAGTGTGTATGTTATAGTACATGTAGCAACAGTTTATGCTTCATATATATTTATAATCAATTCATTTAATTTAACATACTTCTATTTATGTAGATGTATAATGCTGTATATGCTGTAATATAATATATTAGATTAGATTTATTATATAATATGCCCGTTTGGTCACTCTGAAGCCAGCTGGGCTGTTTGATGCACATCATACAGAGCAGCCTTTTTCTTATAACTGCACAATAAAGGGAAATGTGCAGATTAACATATACAAATAACGGCATTACCCAAATAAGTAAGTAAGTAAGTAAATAAAAAATTCTTAATGATTTTTATTGTTAGCTTTTGTCCTTTTCTTTCATCTTCACTTATCTGCATTTTTTTTATTCCAAACTAATATTAGTTGGTAGTGTTACACCAGACTCGCGAATTTTTACTGTTGCATAGCAACAACTAATTTGTTGTGGAACTCCTGTTTGGCTTTTTTTATTTATTTTCATTTTTTCATTTGTAAAAAAAGTGTTGTATAAAAGCAATAGAACACTCAAGGTTGCAAACAACATCATGGCTGTGATGATCTACCAAAATCTCAGCCTTGATGTTATTCATCATAACACAATCCCTCTTGTGTTGCACACTCCTTATTGCTTAAATGTATGTATGTGTGTATGTATGTATGTACGTATGTATATATGTATATATGTACGTATGTATTCCTTTTATTTCTGACTATTCCACATAGTCCACAAATACATATTTATATTCCTCTGGTGTTTAGGAATATGGCATTAACAAGATAGAGAAGTTGGAGATAGCATATGGCTACTGTCTTCCTCTGATCAAGAAGATCCAGCTGGACCTGCAGAGGACTCACGAGGACGAGTCCGTCAACAAGCTCCATCCACTGTAAGCTTCTTCTATGCACACAGGTGCACGTTTTTGTTAAACCGATCATAGTGAGCTGTTCACATCCAGTTTCATCCATGTGGGTTTGTTTATCCATGTAACCTTATCCCAGGTATTCCCGTGGTGTGCTGTCACCAGGCAGGCATGTACGAACACGACTGTATTTCACCAGCGAGAGTCACGTCCATTCACTGCTTAGCATCTTCCGCTACGGAGGCCTGCTGGACGTGAGTTCTTTATATAATTTGGGACTCTTGTAAACAGAAACCCCTTGGCAAAGAGAGTGCATGCCCTAACATGAGCTTCTGGTTTGTTGTAGGAGGATAATGACCAGCAGTGGAAAAGAGCCATGGACTATCTAAGTGCCGTGCCTGAGCTCAACTATATGACCCAGATAGTTATCATGCTGTATGAGGACAACAACAAGGTATTTTCTGTCCTCCCAAGCTACCAAAGCAACTCTCCGGACCCACACAGCAGATATAATATGAGTCACTGTGGTACACCTGTGTTTTCAGTCTAATCTCTGGGCTGCATCTGTAGTGTATGTGCCATTACCACAGCTAAGTTAAACGCTGTCATAAGACAGTGATTTGGGATTTGAGAGCAGTTTTTATCATGTTTAACAGCTGGAGGGATCTGATCTGATATTCATGCATGACTAGATCAGTCATGACTCATGAGACACTGCAGTGTTTACTGCTGTAAGCTACAGGCAGTGACTGTGTTGGTGTAACATATAACCAGGCCAGTTGACAGACTTGCTGTGGCCCGGGGCATGAAGGCTTCATGTGCTCCAGATTTGTGCCGACTGGCCATTTTTATTTGTTATCTATCTAGATCAGATACACATAGTAACAGAAACATAAAATTCCCCCTGCTGTGGGCCGGCTGCAGTGCAGGATCAAATCATTTATCTGTGGGATGCAGGGGTGTACGCAGTTAAAGGAAAATTTGAAGATAGGAAAATAATTTTAGTTATTGAGCGGATTTTAAGTGCAAAATTTTATATTAATGAAACAATCCAAGATTATATTAAAAATAATAGGGCTCATTTAAGGGCTTCTCTGAACCTGAGGCCCAGGACAGGCTTGCATATAACCAAATATTTTCTTTCCCACAGTGTAGTCCCATTTCTAAAATATGAATTATGCAGATTCAGAGCTTAACAAATGTGTTTGACTGAAGAATTTTAGAAAGTGTCCCCAAAATATTTTTTTTGTTTTCTGTAGTTCTCTCCAGTAAAAGGTTATTATTATTATTATTATTATTATTTATTTATTTTTTTTATTATTATTATTATTATTGTTATTATTATTACTGAAATCATTCTTTAGTATTTCATTACATTCATAATACATTTTTTATTTTTAGTTAATTATTTTGTAATTAAAATGTTTACCACTAAAATCTGTTTTGAAAAGACAAAAAAACAGTTAAATAGATCTTTATTTGTATTGCAGGATCCTTCATCAGAAGAGCGCTTTCATGTCGAGTTGCATTTCAGCCCAGGGGTTAAAGTCTGTGAAGAGGAGAACGCACCCATGGGCTTTGGCTTCCGTCCTGCCTCTTCTGAGGTTACATTGAGTGCTTGTCGTGAATCAGGATCAGGATTAAGCTTTGAATGTTGAATATCTGCATTCTGGTGTAATACATTTTTTTTCTTCTGTGTGTGATTGTGTATGGGTGATTTTATTTTCCTTAGAATGATCAGAAGCAGACCGATCCTGGCAGTTTGGAGAACCTTTTACGAGATGAGCCAGACCAAGCGTTACCTCTGTCTGAATCAGTAGGCACTCAGCGTAGATCCCCTCTGACTCGAAATCGCAAGACTAGCTCCATGGAGGTACGATCATGCAGTCGTTGCTGCAATAAAATGATTCCCTAAAATACAGATCGATTCTGTATGTATGTCTTATCTTATATGTTTATACTATTAGTTATACAGGTTAGAAATAAAACCTGTTGTTTATTCTGAGTCATTATCATGTGCTTGTGCAGGTCCTGTCCGAGACTTCTTCCTCTAAAGCAGCCAGCTATCGCCTTTTTCCCTCATGCTCGCGCCAGTCTCCAGAGATGAAGCAGAGTGGATTGGGTAAGTATCATATGTCTGTCCGTCTCAGTTGTCCTTCTGCCCCGCCTCTCTGTCTGTTTCTCTCTAAAGATCACTGTCTGGATTAGGTTTCAGATTCATCATCTCCCTCAGTGACATGTACATTTAGGTCAGAAAAGTCATGTCATTTCTATAAATAGTGTCCAGAACTAGACGATCAGTTTAGACTGAGGTGCTGGGAAATGGCTACCATTATGTCTCTCATGTAATCGATCTCTCATGAGCTCTGTATGGTTTTTATGTTAAGGACAGAAAACTGATCATTACGTCCTGTTAGACCTGGTTGCTAAAGAGCTTGACACTGCAGGGCTATATTAATTAATGCACCATTTTAACACCTTGATTATTATTAATATAAAAAAGTCGATCATATACACTGAGCTGCCAGAAAAACTGGTACAGACGAGCTTATGTGAAATACATTAGAACGCCACCTGTGCATGTCAATGGTTGCGTCTGCCAATGTGTATATAAAGCAGTAGACATCTAGGGCAGCTTCTAGAGCTGTTTCTAGAGAGAATGGCAAGTTGTGGTGACTACAAGGTGTACAACACTGCCTCAGGTACTATTGGAATTCAATACTGGGGCCTCAACAAACATCGGTGTGAGGACTGTGCAGCGTTCTCTATAGGATATTAGGATTAGTCCATGTATTAGACTGGTGTACCTGTTTTTGTGGCACTTCACTGTATGTGTAAATAATCATTTAGAACGGACTGAGTCACGTACTGACAAATCCCAGCAATTTATCAACCAAATTAACAAAATAATAGCATGCAGTGTAGAATGAGTAACTGTATGCAGGTTATGACATGTTTATGAATGATTAATAATAATGCCCAGTCATTATTTATGCATATAAGCTTAATATTTATTGATGTTGGTTTATTAAACATATCTAAAGCCTACCAATGACTTGGTCATGATTCTCATATGACTTATCTGCCCACTTATGTTCTCTTGCACTTTGTCGAAATCTGAATAACAGCATGTGTGTGTGTGTTGTGCTGATATAGTTCTCTAACCGTCCTCCACAGGCTCTCAGTGCGCAGGCCTCTTCAGCACCACTGTCCTTGGCGGGTCCTCTAGTGCCCCCAATCTGCAGGATTATGCCCGCACACACCGCAAAAAATTCTCCTCTGGCAGTTTGACCTATAAAGATGGTATGTGCTCAGACAAGCTGTTCTTTTTTTTTTTTCCTACTATCCAGAAAGTTCAGAGGTTAGGACATGTATTTTTAGGGCTTTTAGGAAAAGGGAATGTTTAAGGGTTTGTAGGTCATTGTAGGTCAAAGTATCTAGACTCGTACATCTGTCCCTTTTTAATATTGTGCACTTCATATAATGTGTGCAGTTGCCATTCATTGTCTTTCACCATCTTTATGTTTTTTCTTTAGTCACCATTGATTTGCTTCATTTTTGCTTCATGTTTTTTTAACTTGTTGAATATTCCCCACTTAATCTCTGCCCAATTTATAAATAATGATTATTATAGGGATGAATTTTGACACCCTACTCTGTGCTAAAAAAAAGAACAGAAAGGTAATTTTCCCCAAATACAAGAGTTTTAAAAAAATTAAAGGAATTGCACTGTAAATATTAAGTTAAAAAAATGTCTAATTTAATATCTAATTAAATCTAATCTAATCTAATATCTAATTTAAGCAATACCAGACTTATATTAAATATCATTGTTATTGCCCTGCATTTTACATTTTCCTGAATATGTCTGTATAAATAACGAGTGATAATCGGTCGTTTTCTCGAGACAGAGACACTTTCCCTCTATAGAAATCCAACAACACTGATCCCCTTCCAGAACAATCTTCTATGTGGAGAGCATTTAGTCCACAAGGTGGCAGTGCAACATGAGGTGTTTTTGTTTCCACTGCCATTTTATAAGCAAGGTTTCACATGGTGTAATGTTATTGTAAGCGTAATGTCGATGCATTCATCTGTCATGTCCACAGTGATGTTCATTCCAGTCTGTGGTGAACCTCTGTGTGGTGTGGTGTCTGTGTACACGATCTTTGTCCTTTCGTTTTCACTGTAATCTATAGAAGTGACCTCTGAAGATGGTCAAAGGAAGGGTTACCATTTATGTGTGTGTGTGTATGTGTGTGTATGTGTGTGTATGTGTGTGTGCGTGTGTGTGCGTGCGTGTGGGTGGGTTAAAATGATCTCAATCCTGTTCAGAATTTTAATAAGTGAGCTGAGTGGTCTACAGGGATCTCAGGCTGTAAAACGTAGGAAGTGTTTGCAGCTAAAATGTTTTACAGGCAAGTAAAAGTTAGCCATGATAAGAGATCCGGAGTTTTATTGTTTTATTTATTTATTTATTTATTTATTTTTTAATGTGGGGTGGGACTACAGCAATCCATAAATGGATCCATTTATAAAAGCTCTGTCTTATATGATCAGAAAAATGCCAGGGACTGCAGTGTTGCTTAGCTTCTATGTCCGTTCACACTGAACACTGTGCTGAAAGCTGCTTCTCTTGCTTTACCCTCAGTGACTCTCTAACCGTGTCTTGCTGTAGGTTTATACAGTAGCATAGAGCCCCTCAGTGAGCTCCGGCTCTGTTCTCCTCTGAATGTCTCACACCTTCAGCACTGTATAACCCAGACAGCCCCTCCCTTATCCTCTACAGGTGCAATCCAAAAGATGGTAACACCAGTGACCTTTTTTATTTCCTCAGAGTTGTTGTCTATGCCGGCAGTAAAGCGATTTTCTGTGTCGTTTGCAAAGCATCCGACTAATGGTACGTCTGCTTCTCTTCAAGTATATTTCACCCTTCTCCACCTTCCTTGTCTTGCATGCCTTTGGAAAAAAAAATCGTAATCTCTGTAGTGTTTAACTAACTTTCAGTTTAACATGGTCACTGCTGTATTCCCTTCATCTCCACCAGTTTCTCTGTCTAGGTCCAACCCATCACCTATTCATCTGGACGCTCGCTCTAACCCCACTCTTACATTCTGTTAATAACACCCCACATAACTCTGTCACTCTTACTTAATGACCTCAGTGTTTATACATTACTGTTTTATTCTTTTTTTTAATACAACAGGTATGATTAATTTTTCGGGATATTGGGATAAGTACTTAAGAGGTGTGTATGTGTATGTATGTGTGTGTGTGTGTCTGTGTGTGCTACGTTAATAAACCACGGTTTGGCCTGTGACCTCGTGAAACTTTCTCATGAATTGAGCATTTGTTGTGATATTGTCTACACTTATTAGCTACTATACAAATGAACCCATGTGTTAACCGTAACCGTTTTTTTCCTTGGGTACTACATGAGGAATATTATTTAAATATAAGGAACATGATTTGAATATGAGCTCAATCAAAAATATTTCTTCTGATGCATCTGAGCCGTTCTGACAGAGCACTGGCATTATTATTGTTTTAATAATTATAGTGAAATATATTGGATGCCTTTTTACAAACTACGCTACTGTAAAGCTTAAATTGATGTTGATGTATTTATTAATATCATACATTTACATTTTATTTACATTTATGGCATTTAGCAAACAGTCTTATCTGGAGTGACTTACAGAATTGCTCGGTCTTTAACTTAGAATATCCAAAGCTAGTATTGAAGCTGGCAGAAATTAGCCATATAGTACCCAATATAAAACTTAGATAATGTCCTAAAGTTCTGAAAGTCCTGAAAGTACTGAAAGAGAGACAGTCAATTCAATATACAAATACAATACTCTAATACAATAATATGAAATAATTTTGTG
>JAOVVF010000036.1:10164132-10175125 GCA_028565595.1 Duopalatinus emarginatus | reverse complement strand
ATATATATATATATATATATATATATATATATACACACATTAAAATACTCTTTCATTCTTATGACTGGCACCCTTACATATGATATACGCAACATTTTTGTTTTTGCTCCCATTTTTCATGAGCTGAAATCAAAGATCTAAGGCTTTTTCTATGTACATTTACATTTATGGCAACTGGCAGATGCTCTCATCCAGAGCGACTTACAAGGGTACCGGTATTACAGGTAGGCCACTGTAGTGTACGGAGTCTTGCCCAAGGACCCTTATTGGTGTAGCACAGACTGGGTGCCCAGACCGGAAATCAAACCCAGGTCTCTCACATGGAAACCAATGATGTTACCACTGTACCACACCAACCACAAAAGGCCTTTTTTTAAAAATATTGTTTAAAAATTTGTCTAAATTTCGCTGGTCTCAGGTGATCTTGGAGGCAAAGAGGTCCTGGGCTGGTATGTTTACACGTGTCTGCGGTTGTGAAGCTGGGTGGATTTGGAGATGGCTTATGGTAGAGAGCGAAAAGGAGGCAAAGGAGAAGTGCTCACTAACACAGATTTAGACAAATTTTGAACAATATTTGAGAGAAAAAGCCTTTTACCTCTCATGAAAAATGTGAGCACATATAATGTATATATATACTTTGTTGTAATGATGTTTCTTGGCATTCAATCTTATACCTTTGGAAAGCCTGTTAATTTCCCTTTTAAATGGTTAATTTAAAATTTAATTTGGCACATTTCATGGGTGCAACCCACATACTCAGCTCTGCTGCTCATCCCAGAAATGCAAGTTCTTTACAACTGTAGCAGCATTTAAAAGAGAAATTAACAAGCGTTCCAATGGTATAAGATTTATTGCCAAGAAGCATCGGTGCAACAAAGAAATAATCCTCCAAACACAAATTTTCTTTCTATGTTTATATATAGTGCATAGATCTGGTTGGAATGAAAACCAGCTAAATTATTGCTAAAGATGCAAAAATAGGTCAGTTCTTCTTCTGGGAACAATAATTATACAAATGTTCATACATAATCTATAAGCACTATACTATATACGGATATATAATCTACTCACCATAGATTTTGTCTGCAGTCGGCCACTACTGTGTGTTTAATATACAGTTTACTACTTTCAGTATATCTTTGTTTCATAATGGTGATGTGTTAAGAAGGTAATCTTCCACTACATTTATGGACCTGAAAGGATGCGAGTAAAAGAAGTGTGTATGATGCAGTGTTTGCTTTTTTACTCTGGAAACCTACACTGCTTTGTATCTATAGAGCTTTATAGGGTATGATTAAAGATGTAGCTTAGTGCTGCTGCACACTAATCGTCCCACACACTCTCTATCACACTCACACACACACACACACACACACACACACACACACACAGCGTTCCACACAGTCCTTTTGAAGTAGGTTGTGAGATCACAGTACATACACTGCATGTATTTTTATCTCCCTACTACAGCATAACAGTCCAGTACCAAGCATCATTATTGGGGCCTAAAATTTTGGCTCAATATCAGTTCAGATTTGACACGTTTTCTGATTTAATCCTCTTATGCTGTGAATCTTAAGTGACACGTCACAGATTTTGCACAGGATTAGAAGGCAACTTGTCTTCTGCCTCTGTCTTTGTATAGAGAAAACTTTATTGATACAAGCTTTCACAAGTCTGTATGGTTATGTTCGGGATGTTTGTGTTGGACATCAGACGATATTCAAACCTCAGTATCATGGTGAGGTTCTGTGTTATTATGGCTGTTGAGGAGTGGTGTGTTCTTGGTTTTGCACGTTTGTCTGGTAAATAGTTTTCAGTTACAAAGAAAGACGCATGCGGTGTCACATCAGGTCACATCAGTACCGTTGTGGAGTTTCTAGTCTGAGATCTGTTTAATAAAATGAATTGACCATGAATGATTGTACATTTGATTTATATGGTGGTCTGGAAAAAGTACAATTTTGCCTTTTTTTTAGCCATCGGTAATGTTACAGCATTTTAACTGCTGCTTACCTTCAAAAGTGAAAATTAAAAATAAAATAGCTTGTAAAGATTCCATTAGCACTGCAGCACAAAAACAATATGGATATTTTTGACAGGCAGTAACTGATTACAAACACATTTGATTATTAATTCACATGAATTATCCATACCTGATCAAAGTTTGATGTTTATTCACTTATATTACAAAATTAAAAAGAAATCGAAACCATTTCCGTGTCATTTTGGTGAAATATATTTTATTATGGTTTCTTAAAGCTGAGGTATGTTACAGGCAGCAAAAACTTACAGTATTTTAACCAAAACCAGTCTTTCAACCATCACAACATCTGTAGGACACAATCTTAGTTTGTGGTTCCTTAAATCTTTTTAATCGTCTTTAAATAGCAGATGAACTCGATCAGATTTGTTGCAGCTAATCTGATACACAACAACGTCTTGCTCAAATTAGAAATGTGTTTACTGGAGCGATAAAAAGGACGCACACTGATGCGGCCCTCTGATGTGGATGATTTGGAATTAATTTTATTCTTTGACCAGTTTATAATTTAGAAATGTTGATCGAATGACTCAGCGAAGTGAAACAAGAAGATGCACAATACCTTGACCTTTCTGGTGAAGGAAGAATAAGCAATGATGAAGGAATTTGTTTGTTTTGTTTGTTTGTTTTTCTAAGAATACAAATGCTGAATTTTCTTTCCTTGTCATGCCAGTTTTAAAAAAAACCTTTCTTTTGTTACATTGATCCATAGTCCCTTGTGGTCTGTTGCCATATTGGGTTAATCCACGTCTCAGTCATATGGCTTATGTTTTATCTCCATCTGTCAAATAAAGGCAACTGACTACAACAGACTTCAACTCTGCTACACTCTGCTTTGTTATGCTCTTAGTGGTTTTGACTGTGTATCAAAGATTCATTCTGTCAAGGTTTATGGGGCTGGATTTGGCTTTATACCCTTTTGCTCTTAACGCCATTCTTAAATATGTGCAGTTGTTTAAGACCAGTCCCTCCTCCAGATTGTTTTATCATGGCCATTATCAACCCACTACCACCCTCCACCCTGCTCTTCCACGCTCTGCCTCTTCTTCCTCAGAGCCGCTGGAGGAACAGCAGGTAGCCCAACTGCTCCGGCGCTTCTCCACAGACCCAAATATCCGCCACTCGCTCTATCTGGACAGCACTCTGGCCCACCACCTCCACCAGTGCTACTACCACCTGCGCCTCTTCCGAAACTGGCTAATCTCCGGCCAGGACCCCTTAGAGTACCTATACGGTTAGCCCTGCTGCAACATAACGTGCCCTGGCCTGCCTCGCAATGTGCTGCACTTAAACTGGCGTGTCATCGCTGCCCCAGCTTCGCCTTCCATACTGCTTGTCTTGGGCATGTGTAATGCTTGCTGTTTTTCACTGTTGTTTTGCTTCTGCAGCAAATGGGTAATGTATCCCAGTATAATTTAAAAGCAGCAGTTTATGTCATGGTTGAGCTTTCAGACCTGGATGTTGTTTGACTGAAGTGTCAGTCTGATGCGTGCTGACTGTACAAGACTGCTGCATGTTGGTGGATTTGAAACTCGGCTCCATTAAGTGGAATGCCAGTTTGTGTTATTAAATGTTTGAGCAGGGTCAAATCAGGACCAGGGATTAAATGTTATATCTCGTGTACCTGCCAGATGATACTGACTGAACTGAAGGTGGGAAAATCTGTTCCATTTTATATGGTTCAGTTCTACAATTGCAATTAATGTTTAAAAAAAAACGTTAAAATTGAAAATGACGTTTTTCCACTTATAGATTCAAACTGTTTTTGATATTTTAGATCTTTGCACTTGAACTACAGGACTAATACAGTACTAATTGAAGAGTAAAGGAAATATATCGCAGCCAAAATCTTGTCAGATGCAGTATTGGAGAACCTTTAGCCCAAGGCTTCCTTGGAGTTCTGCATACAGTGGATATAAAATGTCCAGAGATTTTTTTTTATTCGCAGGTTTTTGTGTAACATAGAAATGTTTTACAAATTCACATTCAAATTATTATTATTAAAACTTAAGCCTGTCTCCCATTAACTGATTCTGATTAAGGTGAAAAAAGTCATAATCTGTCATGATTTATATTATCAGATTAATTTCTACATCAAAAAAAAAATGTAGACAGTTTATATCCACTGTATTTTTGATGGTTCCCCAAAAGAAAAAAAAACACACCGTCACATTGTTCTTTCAAATAATATTTTAAATAAACAATCATAATATACTTTCTGATTTCTGATTTAATTTCATTCCAAGAAGCAGGTTTGAGGTATTTTGAAGTACACTGAAGTGCCTGAAAAACTGCTAGAGTATAACTGCAGAAATACGACAGGACATGGCCTCCACAAGCTCCACAATTCTGTTGTATTCCGAGACGTATGATTTCTGTGCTTCACAGCACGTTGAATGAAAGTAGGAAAATTGAAAGTGAAGTATTTTGCCTTACTGTGTTTGCACACAGAAAAATGTGACCTCCGCATTTAACCCATCCGTGCAGTGAACACACTTGCCTGGAGCAGGGGGCAGCTCCAAACCACAGTGCCCGGGGAGCAGTTAGGGGAGTTAGGTGCCTTGCTCAAGGGCACCTCAGTCGTGTCTTGCCCTGGGTGGGGATCAAACCTGCGACCTTCCGGTCATGAGACCGTTTCCTTAACCACTAGGCCATGGCTGCCCCTAGACCACGGCTGCCCCTTGCATAGCATCCCCGATGTTTTTGATAACATTGAGATCTAGTGACTTTAGATCAAATAAGTGTTCCTCTAACCATAATTTGGTGTCTCTAGACGTGTCTGGTGTGCATTGTCCTGCTGGAAGAGGCCGAACTTATCAGAATGAATGCAGGACATAAACAGGTGTAATTCATCAGAAAGGAGTCACACACTGACATTTGTAGACATACCGGGGTGCCATGGAATGCCAGCTAAACAAACCTGATGCCATCATGAAGGTTCTATAGATGTCTGTCGCTTTATATATGCGCTGACCGACACAAGCAGTGAAGTGCATAGGTGGTGTTACTATGTATTTTGTATAAGCTCGTATGTACCAGTTTTTTGGCACTTCAGTGTATTTATTTATAGATACGATTTTGGGTGAAGTGGACTTCCATTACTGGTTTGTGTGATTTTTATTTTTTTTAACCTTGCTATTAATTCTCACTGTGTGTACTTAAGCTCCTAAACAGACTCAAAGACTCCTGAGACGAGTCCATTTTGTTCATATGGTTGATTTTTGTGTCATTTGGTAGAAACAGTTGCAGCTTCTACTACATGTAGTGTTTAGTGAATTTCAGTAGATATATAACATGTCTGAGAGTGTGTGATTAACACTGTAATTTTCTGTTTGGAAACTGTGTGTGTGTGTGTGTGTGTGTGTGTGTGTGTGGCAGTGTGTTCTTTTTCTTACTAACCAGTATGTGGTGGAAAGTTACTGATGTAAAGGTGTGTGCGTGTGCGTGTGCGTGTGTGTGTGTGTATCTCTCACACACTGCTGTGTCTTGGACCTCACACAGATTGCATTATGGGTACACTGCGTTCTTTTGTGTCTCTTCTACTCTGTAGGATTTGAAGGCTGCTCCATGGTTCCCTCTATATACCCACTGGAGACACTGCATAACTCACTCTCACTCAAACAGGTGGACAAGTTTCTAACAGCAGTGTGTGAGAACGCAGGGGACTCGCACCCCAGAACCACTAGAGGTAGTGGGTGATATCTGCAACATTAGCGTATTGTTTATACAATCTGCTTTTGCTAATTACGAGACACATTCATTCCTTACTCTGTTCATTTCAAAGCTCTGTATGTTTAAACATGTCCGCTGTTCTCTGCAGCTCTCTCAGCTATGTTTGACTCTCAGAACCAGCCCTCGGTGGACTCGTATATTCCTCAGAGAGTGCTGTCCTCGTCTGCATCTTTACGCCAACGCTCTGAACGTCCTCCTTGGTGTGAGTACTGCCCCACTTTGGCCATCTAATCTTCAGATATACCCACAATCATCTCACAGTCAGCTCTTTATTTACATGTTAAGCCCTGGTCAGTATTTCTCTTAGTTTTTTTATATTTTCCTTATAAATTATGGCATCAGTCAAGTAGAATTATCAACTTATGAACAATGTGATGTGTCCCAGTGTGTAGCAGAGCACATCCCAATGAATCAGCAGTTTAAAAAAAGCAGTTCCTGTTGTCTTGTGCATTATAGCCAACTTTTCTGTTTTAGGTGATAAAACAAAAAAAAAGGCATGTTCAAAGCACTCACACTGGAGACTCCTTACAAAAAAGCTAACAAAAATGCCTTCTAGTAGAATCACCATATAAACAATTATGACCTTTTGTGAAGAGCCATTACTAATGAGCATGGGGTGCAGCCAGAAGTACTGTCAAGGTCATGCTTTTGGGGAAATTAATCAACATCTGACCAAGCGCAATCAGTCACATAAAGATGAATAACTTTTTGTACCGTATACATATTGTTAATAATCTGTGGTCTGTATTTGTTACTCTGGCTTACAGTTATGATTGTGTGTGTGCAGATAGCAGCGGCCCTTCCAGCACAGTGTCCAGCGCAGGTCCCTCGTCTCCCATCACGGCGGACACGTCTCCTCGTTTCAGCTTCAGCGAGAAAGCGGCTCTCACCCCACAAAGCAGCGAGGAGATCCACTCGTCCTCCCATGCTGCCAGCCAGCCTGCTCCTCTTTCCTCCTCCCATCTTTCTGAAAGCCCAACTTCAGACCCAAATTTTGTCAATGACCCTCAACCTCAAAGCCCAGACAGACCCAGTGACCTCACCATGGACAGCACAGCATCTACAGACTTACTGCTTTCAGACGGCCCGGACTGTGAACAGGCCGAGGAGCCACAAAGTACCACTGAACCTGAAACGGACCCCAGTGCTCCTTGCTCTGAAGTCGAACTCAGCATGGACATGGAGTCCCTCTCGAACCTGCCCGGATCTGTGCCTGTGTCTTTGCCAGGCGCTTTGCCCGTGCTCCTGGAGCTGCGTGAGAGCAGTTCAGAGGCCGGCTCCAGTACCCAGACTCCTTTGAGCCCTGATGAGCCAGAAGAGTTCTTCAACACCCAGGAGACAGTAGAGGTAGGCTTGACATACACTGAAGTGCAAGAAAAAATGCTTCACCAGTCTAATACTTCATAGGTCCCAGACCACAGAAATATTCTCAAGGCATTCAAAGGAACTGTTAAGAATTTATCCACAAAATAACACCATATCTGTGTCGTATCCATCCATCCATCCTTAGGTGGACGTGTGGAGGAGCAGCACACGGAGCCTCCCTCACCCCGGCACTCCTGTAGAGGTTGGAGCTCCACATGCATCCGAGTCCTGAAACCGATCGTCCTCTCTACACGCAGCTTGCATGTCAATTCATGCTCATTCGTTTTGGTGCCTCGGTGACTTCATGTTAAGTGCTGTACACCTGCCGTAGATCTCTAAATGCTGCCGGTCAGGAGGTTAAACCATTCGCCTGGTCAGACGTCGTCGAAACAGAAGCTGAAATTCTGCATGTCATTTGCTTCAGTGTGAAGTCTTAGTCCTTGTGTCAGAATTTACCACGGATTTTCTCCTATTGACTCAGTGTCACAGCGAGAACTTTACCCGCCTGTGGCTGTCTGTTAATGTGCAATATGAATGGAGAGTGACCAAGTGATCAACTCTGTAAAGTGCACTGAATCCATGCAGTTTGTTTTTGTTCTTTTCTTTTTGGAGCGTCTTTGCCGTTTCTAACAGTAACCCCACCTCTTTTTTTGGATATTGTTATTAAATTACATCAGCACCTAGTACTTTATTGATTAATGTGTATTCATGCGGTTGGCTGCTATTTTACAAACATTTAACAGGCGTTGCAAATCTACGTTTCTTACTTATTACACAGCCTGGATAAGAACAGAAGACTGAAATTATAACCTACTGATCATTATTATTTATTTTTATTTTTTTTCCCTGCCAAAGCTTTCAATACCATAGTCATAACTTATTAAACCGTAAAGATCAACATATCTATGTACTATACATATATTTATCAAGTAACGCAAAGCATATTTTTAATACAGAAACATGAATTCTCATCTTTTATCAATTTTATATTTTTCTAAGAACGTACAATACCACCATAGTTTTGCTAAAGCTCTTATCAAGACGAGTTCAGGTTTATTTCCCTCCAGCTTTCTAGCTTTCAGCCCTTCAATAAAAAAAAAGCTCATTTTCTACCATACACGCCTGTGCTCGCTTCTGTCAGCTGACCTCGCTGACGTTTTAGTTTGTTTTTACTGTACAGTACAAAGCTTACCAATGAAATCAAATATTATTTAATGTCACTCAGTAAATATGCTGCTGCTCAGATGTTTGCACTGTAAAATCCTCTATTGACGCAAGCAGATAAATAGTCGAAGTAAAAGGAAGAATAGTGATCAAGTGCATTTCTTGCATTGTATCTGAACTCTGGATAGTGCACATTAGTGACTGACTACAACTACTATTACACACTCGTGTACAGAATCTGCAGAAGGGCAATCAACTGGGAAAACGTTTATTTTGCTGTACTGACATTTCATTGTACCATCCCAGTAGTCGTTTCCACAGATGTAATGTGTTCTAACCTGAGGGGGGATTATGTTAAATTACTTGTTTACTTGTTTAATAATCACTGACATATTAAAACATTTTATTTATACTAACTGCTGAAGTGTAGTGCTGCTGGTGCTACGTTTGCAGTCGCAAGTGGCATTTTCAGTGTTCCAGTAGAAATCACTAAAATGTTCTGAATAAATGTTGGTGTATGCTACCGTGTGTGACTTTAATTACTCAGTATCTTTACTAATGAAAATGGCAGCTGTATACTATTGTGTGTCTGTGTACAGTGAAGTGGCAGAAAAACTGTTACACTGGTCTAATACGTGATAGGTCCATCATGAGGCATGGACCGCCACACGCTTGTGGAAATATTCTGTAGATAACGAACACCATACTTCCTGCAAAACGCTTCACAATTCTGTTTTATTCTTCTGTTTTATTTCATGTTGTGTGGCATCCCAGATGTGTTTGATAACGTTGAGATCTGGTGACTTTGGTGTGAATGACAAAACCCCAAACTTACATGAGCGTTCCTTTAACTATAATTTGGCGTCTCTAGAAGTGTGTGGTGGTGTATTGTAGTGTTGGAAACCCATCAGAATAAATGCAGGACATGAACTGTTGTAACTCGTCAGAAAGGAGGCACACCTGTCAGTGTTCACCTGTCAGAGACATTTGTAGATGTTTGTAGTACCAGGGTCTCCCCTGTTTGATGAATCGGCCCTACATGTAATCCTATCTAAAATCCTATTACAGTCAGTCATGGACGACTTAGTAGTCAGTCTCTGGTTTCTGCCTGTAAGGAGTTTGGTGTGTCCTCACTGTGTCTGAGTGGCCAAGGTCTGAGTGTGTGTGATCCTGCAATGGATGCCATTGTGCCCAATGATTCTGGGCAGGCCTCGGACAAACCATGACCCTGACAAATAAAGTGATTAAAGAATGACTTGACAGACTGAACAATGTTTCAGGTTTACTACTTTAATCGATTAGATTTGATTTTGGATTTTAGCACAACTTTTCACAGTTGTCCATGCAGAAATAAAACAGCAACTGATGCTACGAAATAGTCTTTATCGAGTTATTTGTACTGGAAAATGTCTACCAAATAGGTTTCCAAATGACTAAATCTTCATGTAACATATCGCTGTTTTAAGATCCTGCCAGACACGACTTCATGTGCTTTCTTTGGTCACTTTTGGGCAACGTTCAGAAAAATTTCCAGGCTAATTTTAGTTCCCACTTCACCCTGACACAAACCCCATCTCTGTGTCCATCGTATCAGCAGCTACCAACCAAAATGTCTCGTTTATTGTTGCTCACAGAACAGTGAGGCACTGTTGTTGGTAGAGCCGCTGTACCCAGCACTGCATTTTTATCCAAACACAAGAGCTTTGTTCCTCCCAATTAATCTCTGAGTAAAAAAAAAAACAAAACAAAAAACCAGCCATGTAACCCTGACGGTGATATCGTAGTCCTTTGTATTCAGTCTTTGCCAAGGGTATATGTGTAGTAGGTGGGTGCCAATACTATCGTTGTACTATAACAGTGTTTCAGTTGTTTACTAAACGGTCATGTGTTTGGGTGTGTAAATATTTTCACTGTCTAATGAGAGTAATGAGAGTAAATACAGTGAAATGGTAAAAAAACTGGTACAGGGAGTGTAGAAGTGCAGAGATAAGACTGGGCACTGGCTCCATATTCTGTAGGCAATGAACACCATACTGCCTGCAGAACGTTCCACAATTCTGAGATCTGGAGACTTGGGGTGTGAATGACAAAACCCCAAATTCAGACGAGTGTTTCTCTAACTATAATTTAGCGTCTCTAGACGTGTGTGTTGGTGCATTGTCCTGTTGGAAGAGGCCAAACCTTTTAGAATGAATGTAGAACATGACCTGCTGTAACTAATCAGAAAGCACACACACACACACAGACGTTTGTAGACGTACCAGGGTTTCCATTAAATGGTAACTGAACAAACCCCATATCATTATGTCATTACCACCAGTCTGTATCAGTTTTCTGGCCCTTCAGTGTACACACACACACTAGGGGACCCTATCCACAATGCCTGCGGAGCAGTTGGGGGTTAGGTGCTTTGCTCAAGGGCACTTCAGTCGTGTCTTTTTGGTTGTGGGATTGAACTTGTGACCTTCTGGTCACAGGGATTTTTCCTTAACCACAAGCCTACAGCAGCACTAGGCAGTCGTGGCCTAGTGTTTAGGGAACCAGTCTCATGACCGGAAGTTCGCGGGTTTGATCCCCACCCAGGGCAAGACAAGACTGAGGTGCCCTTGAGCAAGGCACCAAACCCCCCCTAACTGCTCCCCGGGCACCGTGATTTAGGCCTGCCCCCCCCCCCCGCTCCGGGCAAGT
>JAOVVF010000036.1:10149633-10159759 GCA_028565595.1 Duopalatinus emarginatus | reverse complement strand
ACTTACAAGGTTACTGGTATTACAAGTAGGCCAACATAGTGTTAGGAGTCTTGCCCAAGGACCCTTATTGGTGTAGCCCAGACTGGGAATCGAACCCAGGTCTCTCACGAGAGCCGATGATGTTACCGCTGTACCACACCAACCACGTTCTTGATTATGTTCACCTGTTTTGAGTTTACCTTGGTTAGTCTGTCTTTTTAAGCCCTGTCCCTTGGTTCTTCATTTGTGAGGTGTTGTCTCATGCCACAGTACCAAACCAATGACATTGTTGTGTGTCATCTGGTTTTGATCTCAGCTTACAGTTTTGACTTTGCTTTTTTTCCTTTGCCCTGTTTATGTTTGTTTTGCTGACTATGATTTTAGATTGTGTGTTGGCTTTTCATCGATTGATTCTCTTAACTAGCTAACTCTTCTCTGATTCCCTGAACTATCTTTAAAACACCTTTTATTGTGTCCAATACCTGCCTCGGAGAGTGTCCCTATGTTGGGGTGAATTCTTGTTGTTTCTCATGTCGTTTTACAGATAGACACTAAAGACTTAAATAGTCCTTCAACAATCCCCGGAACGTCTCAGGTACGTGCCAGGAGTCATGTGACCCCTTGTGGCTGCTGGGTGTTGGTGTAGTCCTGATAATATCTACTGTTAAAAGTGCTATACAAATGAAATTAAATTGAATTAAATGGCCATGAGACCATTAAAAAGACAGATCCTGTAACATGCCCTCCCTGTCATTACTATGTTAGTGTTGTTTGCCTTTACAAACTGATCTTTGTAAAGACATATGAGTCATTCTACCTGTAGATTAGATCCCCACTGTGCTTTTCCATCCAACAGTGCATCCAGGACAACACGGCTAGGCTCTCCACTGCTGGAGTCATTCCCACTGACTACATAATAGGCAGAGCGCACGCGTTTGAAGAACTCCTGGTCGACATTTTTAGCACTGCAGTGATTGGGAATGTAGGCCAAGTCCACAAAGATTGGAGAACCAGAGGGTGCAGCAGAACTGGATTTTGCAGTGTTTGCTCCTGTTGGAAAATCATATAGAAAAAGCTGTAATTGAAAAGCATATTTTGGACAAAACCCTCTGTTGTACTAAAATACTTCACTTATGAAACATTTTGCTGTCTATTTAATTGCAAGTGAATGTCTGATAAATTCAAATACATACCTGAAGTTTTAATTCCATTGACAAGGCCTTTGCCGGTGTTGTGGCTTGACTTGGACACATCATCCTCCAAGTCCTTCTTTTTCAGAGAGGTGGTACGAGGAGAGGTATCCTTCGATGGAGACCTCTTACGAAGGGCATCAGCTTTCCTGGCTGGTGACCTCGACTTGCTTGCTTTGCGAAGAGTCTTTGATTTTGGGTCTTTCTTTAAAGGTTTGTCAGTAAGGCTGGCGAGAGCATCTGGGTCTACCATGCAGACATCAGGACGAGGTGGGTAAGGGGCTGGATCCAACATCGGTGAGGGCATTGGATCGTGACTTTTTTCTGACCGGGATGAGAAGTGCTTTCCACCGTAGGCTCCAGATGATTTGTCTACAGGGAGATAATCTGCATCCTCATCAGATTCTGCATTGGCTTCTGCTGTAATGGAAGGGCATTCCTCTGTTCCTGGTGGAACATCAGAATCTGTTTGAGAGGGCAGAGATTCACTGACAGATGTTGGAGGTGTGTCCTCACCAGCTAGATCGGTCCCTGCAGCCATGGCTCCGGAGAGGCGCTGTGATTCACTGTCCTCTCTGTAGGAACCGTGCTGCGGCTGGTTTTGGGATCGTTTCTTGCCTGATGGCTGCTGCTGATATGCATCTTGGCTTCTTTGTTCTTCATCTTCCTCGTCACTGGACAGATGGCAAATGCTTGGGTTGATAAACGATGGGGAAGTGTCTCCCTTTCTCTGTTTGTACTCAGAAGAAGAGTAGCCTGGGGAAGAGGAGAAGGAACCGGCACCCATATATGTATTGGAAGGATGATCTAAGTCGCCGCGCTTGCTTGGATCTTCTTTGTAGTAGGATGATGGGAAAGACTGATCCGCAGATGAAAGAGAAAGAGGACGAGGCGGATGCTCAGGCTCCTTTTCCTCCTCTTCCTCATACTCGTCCTCGTGGCGATAATGAGGTGGGGATTCTCCCGGGTAGACGCCTCTTTGCTGCTGCATCTCCCATTCAAATGGGTTCCTTATTTTGCAGGCTTCAAACGGTTTACTTTTCACTTCGGCTTTTGATAAGCTGGACGTAACCTTGGAATCGGCAAATGCTTCGGGTACTGCCATGGTCACCTCTGCGGGACCGTTTGCAGTATCTGGTTTGGTAGTCTGTGGCATTGAAGATGTGTATGTAAGCACATCTGGAAACGTGCCTACCTTACTGGCAAGAGGCACAGAAAAAGGATCATCTTTCCTGTCTGCTTCAGCTGTGAACTGAGATTTTTGGAAGTGCAGTTTGTCCTGTTCAGACTCACAAATGTAATCTTCCTCTTCTTCACTGCTCTCTGTGTCTTCGTAATATTGTTTTTCACCTAAATCAGCATGAGGTGTCGAGGAAACACCAAACAGATCTTTTTTCATGTCTTTCTCAGCTGTTTTGTTGTAAGGTCCGCTAGCACCATATCCAGCCTGCAAACCAGTACCTGACTCCCATTCTGGCTTGTAAAAGCATGCCCCCTGAGGGCCCTTGTCCACAGCATGACCTATAGAGCTGACAAGTTCTTCTTTTTTATCCACTGCAGAGGTAAGTGGATGAGAAGGTAAGGGCTTGACCTCCTCAAACGGTGACAGTGGTGAAAACCTCGCTAGGCTGGATGTGGACTCGGCTGTAGTGGTTGCAGGAGTCATCTTCTCTGACACCTCCAAATACTCGTCTTTGACCAACCCACCAGAACTGGAGAATGGGGAGTCAATTACAGGTGAGTGCTCATCTTTAAAGGGTGAATACTCATATCCAACACTGGCAGGAGTTTCTAGGTCATCTCCAAACTGGCGACTAGTGGAGAGAGAGGCAGAGGCAGAGGAGGAGTGACTGTAGGAGGAAGACGAAGAGTATGCTGTGGCTGATGTAGTTGTATAAGTAAAGCCTGGTGAAACAGACTCTCCGGGTTTTTTTGCTAAAACATCTGGTGTTTTTTGCTTGTCAAACTCAAGGTCTTTGCCGTCATGGTAATATTTGTCTTCGCTTGGTTTTGAGGACAGAGGTAAGAAAGACTGATCATAGCTATCATCCTTGCCGGCTAAATGACTGGATGGGACAGACTTATTCACCTCACTGTAAGAATATTCATATCCAGAATATTCTGTCATGTGGCTACCAGAGAGCGGAGATGATGGTTCCTTTTTACCAAACAGTTCCTCAGCAGTTTTTTGACTTTTTGTCGACTCAGAAGGAGCAGGAACTGGGGGTGTGTCATAGCTGACAGAGCCAAAACTATAGTCCTGTAAGGTGTCCTTCTTTTCGTCCTTGAATTCAGGTGGCACTATGTCGGTGGTGCCACATAACTGACCTAATACTTTCGCCGGTCCATAGTTAGCGTCTTTTTCCGTATCGTCACCGACACGTCTCCTGTAAACGTCCTCATCCTCGTCGTCTTCATCCGTATCTTCTTCATCATCGTCATCGTCGTCGTCCTCTCCATGTGCCAACATCTTCATGTCTAGTGCGCTCGCTCTTGTCGCCTCACTGAAAGACTGAGCTGGCAAAGAGATGCCGCTTTTTGCAGCCAAATAGCCAGACGTGTCAAGGTCGTCTTGGTAGTCACCTACTTCTGTCTTTCCACTAACGGTCGACTTGTCAAACTGAACAGAAAAGGGATCTCTTTCAGGTGAAAATGGTGATTTCTTGGCATCTTGTGTAACATCAGTTAATACGTCTGCAGATTTATCATCTAAAACGTGTCCAACGGTCGATGTTTTGGTTTCAGTGTATGATGAAAACACGTCTTTTAGGTGAGATTCCTCGAAATCTGCCATCTTTGTACTTTCCGTGAAGGTATATATGGAATCTTTTTTCTCGGTTACTTTCACAGTGTCATTACGATCATCAGACTTAGCAGTGGAGTCTTTGGGTAAATTAGGAGAGGATGAATCCACTGAACTAGACTTACTGTCATATACATCAGAATATGTAAAACTCTTCCCTACATAAGGTGTATCCTGCCTTATTTCTCTCATATGATCATCTTTAGTGCCCTTTTCCTGAGGAAAGGAGTACAAGTTGAAGTGCACATTTTTATCACCGTTTTTGGACATCACTGTCGAGTCATCTCTCTCTGAGAATGAAACACCGTTCTTGACATAGGCTCCTGAGACTGAATCAAACTTGTCCTGAGGACCTTTTATGCTTGAGTAGGTGCATTCTTCATCTTCACTTTCTTCCTCCTCTTCAGAGCTCAGCACCTGGGACTTGTGTTCTTTCACCAAGTAGGTCATGTCTTGTGGTTTATCCTTCTTATCTGCCTCCTCTTTTTCATTTTTAATTAGCTTGTTCTCTTTTAAAGCCTGTGACTCACAACTGTCGTCTTCATCGAGGAATGTACTCTCTCTCTCTTCTTTGTATTTCGTCTTGGACTGTCCAAAATATTCTTCCTCTTCTACCGCTTCCTCATCTTCCTCATCTCCGTCAACATCTTCTTCACCTGAATCATCAAACGTTGCCCTTGTGCTAGAAAAGCCACCTTTCAACAGGTCACCTTCATCCTCCATGATTTTAATGGTCTTTTTGTTTGCATCGCTGTCTACAACTGCTTCATGTTTAGCTAACATCTGAACATCGTATTTGTCCTTGTCCATTTGGTCGTCCTTTTCTATAAATAAAGACTTCGGTGCCTTTTCCTCAGTAGGTGAATAGCCAATGCTTGTAGGACCCGACTGTGTAGGTGAAGCCATTCTCATGGTGCTGTCATCTGGGCTTATACATCTCTCCGATGGTTCTGAAGCACCACTGGCCTCTGGTGTGCTGGAGATGCAGGGTGCAAAAGACAGCGTTTTCCCAGCACTGTCAGGTTTGAGCTCTTCTGGAGAAAGAACTTTTTCATCCTTTTCTTGTAAGGCAAAAGGTGCTCCAGGTGAGGAAAGAGGCTCCACTGGGGAGGGGTGTTTATCAAGATGTTCCTGCGCTGCAGCAGACGCGTAACCCTCATGGAGTTTTCCAAGAGGTATGTCAACATTCGGTGTCTGGTCCTCTTCCTCGTCTTCGTCTTCATCATCGTCCTCATGTGGGTGAGTGACGGGTTTTCCAGTCGTTTCCATCTCTGGAACAGTGGTTTGTAGCTCTTCTGATGGAGGTGACTTGAAGCATTTGTCTTCTTCTAAAGATGATGTCGGAGAAATGGTGCCTGCTGAATGCAGGTATTCTTTTCCTTCTGTACGACTGGATGAATGCATGCTGTTCGCATTGTCCTGGAGTAAAGAGCCTTTTCCTAGTTCCTCAGTTGGAGGTGCTGTCACAGATGCAATAGATTGATCCTCAGTAACAGATGTTGCAAAAGAGGATAATTTGTCGTACTCTGTAATAGAGGTGGCTGAAGATATATGCTCTTCTTCAGCCAATGGTGCTGCAATGATATTGGTGGAATATGTGGATGAAGGTGGCTCTGGAACCACACTGCTCACCTTTGCTGATAAATCGGGTGCAACGGATATAGTTGGGGGTTTCATGTCTTTCATGCCATGGAAGAAAGTATCAGGTTGATCTGGCACAGATATGTCATCATAGCCGAGATGAGGGGCCCTGTCCTCTGGCTCTTCATGGATCTCCTCATCAGAAATGGTCTGTTCGGTCTCTGAATATCCAGGAATGGTTTCATCTTGGATGAATGAGACGTATTCGGTGGTAGCGGCAGATTTGGTAGTTTTAGTATCGATTTGTTTGGTATCCCAATCTTTACTAATAATTTCTTTTTTCACCTCAGTCTTATGTTTCAACTCTTCCACATGAACAACATCCTCTGCTTCCTCCAACTCAGCTTTTTCAATAACATCCTCTTCCTCCTCACTGTCACTCTTTTTATGTTTCTTTTCAAGCTCGTCATTCTTCGTTATGTCCAGGCTTTGTTTCTCATCTGCCTTTTCTGTGAGATCTGAAGGTTTAGTTGCTTTGGTTTCAGTGTTGTATTCTTCTTCATAGTCATCCTCTGTAGCAGCCCCCTCATCCTCAAATTTATCTGCCGCTTTTTCCAGGGATTTATGTGTCTTTTCTTTGTACATGTCTTTTTCCTCATGAGGGGATTCGGTCTCGTTGTCAGTAGTGGGTATTCCTTCATCTGGAGACACAATATGTGTGTCTTTTGTGTCAGGAAAAGTTGCAGATTCGAGATTTGTAAGCGCTTTGCTCTCTGCAAGCTCAGAAAGTTCTTCTTGTTTTAGTGCTTCAAAATCCTTGGTTAGATCTTCTGGGGAGGAGACCAGGGATCGGTCATTTTCCTGTATCTCTTTTGAAACCTGTTGTGCAGCAGGTCTGTTCTCTCGCTCTTTGACGGCTTTTGTTTTTATTGTCTTCGGTTTGGTTTGAACCTTCGCTTTGTTAAGAGTCTTCTTGACCTCAGGGGTGAAGGGTTTTAGGTCAGGTTTGGTGATCTTCCTTAATTCTGGCTTACTTGAATCTGTCTTCTTTTCTTCCTTCGATTTGGACTCCTTATTGTCATCTTTCTTAACAGATTCTTGCTTTTTTATATCCTTCTCTTTCTTTACCTGTTTCTTTTCTTTATCCTTCTTTTCCTCCATTTTAGAAACTTTGGGATGTTTCTTAGGGGATTTCTCTTTTAACAACTTCTTTTTCTCCTGCTTTGCTGTATCAGTGGTATCTGCACTGACTTTCACTGGTTTGGGTGGTTTAGCGCTCTCTTGCAGTTTATTAGTCTTCTTTTCTATTTTAGTCTCTTTTACCGAGTCGCTTTTTGATTCGATGTCCTCATTTGCCTCTTTCTTGCTTGCTTTGGTAGTGGCAAGTATTTTGGGTGAAGACTTGAGGCTTTCCTTGCTATCAGTCCTTGGTTTAAGTTTTGTTGGTTTAGACACTGAAGGGGGACCTCCAGACGATATGTCTTTCTGAGTGGCGACTGGATACCGCAAGAAGTCAAGATGCCTTAGCTTTTCCAGTCCCTCAAAAATTTTGTTCTGTGGTGCGTTTCCAGGAAACAATACCCTCACTATCTTTTCAGTAGTGCTGGCTGGAACCCAGACTACAAGGGCTGTTATTGATGTAAGGTATGGAACAGAAATTTCCCCCTCTTTTCCATTGGCCAGTGTGATGCCAGTCTTAGCCTTACTGTTACCTGCCCACTTCTGCATGAAAAACTGCATTTCTTTACTGTCCTTGACTGGATTCAGAATGTACATATCTAATTTGCCAACACCCAGTTTGTGAAAAAGGGTGACCGGCTCGATTGTGTTGCTAACAACTCGAGACAGGGGCTCAGGTTTGATACCCAGTTTGCTGAGGTACTGTAATGTAAGAGATGCCTCCTCAATGCTCTTTTTAACTTTCAGAGTCGATTCTGACTTTAGCTTGTCTGGAACATTGAAGAAAACCACGCCGAGCTCAGGTGAAATCTGGTTTTTCATCCATTCTCCATAGGCATTTGAGCCTTGAGAATGGTCCTCTTCTTGCTCTGCAATTTTTCTCCTCAATAGTCCGTTTATCCCAGGGAGATTGTCAGCTCCAATGTGGGTAAGCAGAACCGAATCTATCCGATCCAAGTGTCGCACCAGTTTCCAGAAGCAAGATTTTTGGTCCGAGCCACCGTCGATCAAAATGTTAAAGCCATTGACTGCAAACAAGGCTGAGTCACCTCTGCCTCCAGGGAAGATATAGCAGCATGGCTTGGACAACTTCAGGAATCCCCCTGAGCTTGGTGGCTCCAGGAGCTCAAATGGGGAAGCTATATCCACAGTCTCCGAGACATAATCGGTAAACTCTGTAACACCCTCCATCTCAGGCAGCACAGGATCAGGGTTAAATCTGTAGTCCAGCACTTTCTGCTCCTGGTTGAGCCCTAGGGAGCGCCAGGCCCCCTCTTCTTCACAACACACAGTCAGACACGCGCTCTCACCTGGACCTGACTGGCTCAGGAAGTTCTTAATCTGAAAAAAGGTGAAACAGCAAAAGCATTACCATTACAGTTTGATTTCTTCACCGTATTATACAATGCAATACGCAGCATGTGTGCTGGGCATCTTGATTAAATAATCTTCACAGTTTCCGGCAGCTTGCTAAACGCTTACTCTTTCACTTGTGATGATGTCAGAGAATTTCTTCCAGTCAAACACTCCACCTTGCAGGATGACGTCACCACCCTGTTCAGTGCTCTGACCACTTAAGATCAGTAACTTGTGTTTAGCTGAGTCACAGAGGAGTGTTCTGATCTGGGTGAAGGAAATATGAAATGTTATTTAGCAGAGATGCAAGATCCTGGTTGTAAAATATTTTTTTCTATAAAGCACCATTACCTCTATAGCAATATTGTCCACAGACGGATTCACTAATACAACTGTCTCAAGGACATCACTCTTGTGTTGCAGAATTCTTTGTCCTAGAAAAGGAGAAGTGAAAATAGTATTCCAATACATAAGAATGGCAGAAATAGCAAGGAGGCTTTGGTACATATGATTGTTCCTGAGAGAAGCAGAGTATATATGGATATGTAAATTTCTGCTTTTATTATTATTATTATTATTATTATTATTATGTATTAATTATTATTGTTTTATGTCAATTCATTGCATAAGATTTTGTAAATTATAAATATTTTCAAGCCTTTAATAATCTCATGAAAGCACAAATAAAATTTTGTGAAATAAAAACAACATTGCATAGCTTCTGTAAGCCATCCTACTGGCTGTTGCCATGGGGATGGTGAGCTGGCGGCTGCCGCCGTTACACTGACCCAGTCTTGGAGGCGTCCGACGCATTGCAGCATTTCTGTGAGAGGGAGTGAAAAAGCCCTCACATCTAATGCATATGAAAAGGTGCAGCATCGCACCACATCGCTGGCTTCACGCAGAGACTTGCAGGTGGCACGTCATGATATATTAAGCGTGAACCACTCATTGGCTGGGTAAAAGCTACAGAAGAATAACAGCTTGTTCCAGATAGGGTGTGGATAATATTCATTGCAGTGGAGGAGGGGCAAGCGAGTTGGCGTTTAAATAACATAAATATGAGTGGTGGGGCTTTCCTTATTATCTTCGCAGCTTAACGCACATGTGCAATGAGCTTTCACAGTATATGTATATGAACAATGCAGGCCTCAATTCTCCAGAGATAAGACACAGAGTCAGGAAGTGAAGATCTCTCATAGTGAACAGTTGCCTGTAAACGTAATGCACTGATGGACACCAGCATCTTATGAGTCTCATAAGCAAAAGAACCTTTAATTCTATGATCTTGACCATATATTAAAATATGTATATCACTGGATAATATCCTTTAATACCATATTAAACCATATTAAAACCAGAACCATATTAAAAACATTGTGCTTGGTTTATTTTCTGTATTGATTATATATATTGATTATTATATTATATATTATTTTCTGCTATACTCCCTTCTTATTTATATCAAGGTTACAGTTTATTACATGGTCATTTTTATAACCAAACATAAAAAAATTCTAAAATTTCAGTTGACACCATCAGAAATTAAACAAAAAGTCCAATTAAAAAAAAAGTCTTAACTGTGGTTACATTGATTTTTTTCTCATTTTGTCTCATTTTTGAGAACAGTTCATTATTCTTAAAAAAATAAGAAAGCAAAACATGGCAGTGTCCAGGCATTGCGCTGTGACAATATGACCTTCAAATGTGCTTCCAAAAGGAAAACAGAAAATAGATAATGGTATGAAGCACTAAAAGAGACAGCGAAGTCCCCAGTGACATTGCACATTTAGACAGACGGGGCCTTTAAGCCAGCAAAGTCACATTGCAGCTGTATAGAAACCAATAACACAACAGAGGGGTTAAGTAGAGTATCTGTACAAAGAACTATTTCACATGGATTTTACTATAAATCTAGTACATCTGCCTTCTGATTGACCATGGGCCTGAAAACACACAGCCGAGAGACTAAATCTGCTTTGTTGATGGGTGTTCACATATCATTAATTATCTATTAAGTGTAAAGAAAAACAAAGCA
>JAOVVF010000036.1:10116261-10131386 GCA_028565595.1 Duopalatinus emarginatus | reverse complement strand
ATAATAATAATAATAATAATAATAATAATAATAATAATAATAATAATAATAACAACAAAACAACAACAACAATAATAATAATAATAATAATAATAATAATAATAATAATAATAAAAAAAAATGATGATAATAATAATAATAATAATAATTAATGTCAGTTAATATAATAAACATACATTAGATACATTAATGTTATGTTGTATACTATAATAACATTTGCATTTGCATTTGCAGTTCAAATTGTCACACAACATCAGCAAAAATCTACTTTGCCAGCAAAATATAATATTCTGTATCTTACAGTGATTGCTCTGGTAGTAACAGTCTATACAATACATACAGTGCAATACATATGTGTTATATAGGAAGGTATATAAAGAAAGGTGCAGCAAGGCTGTAAAATTCCCAGACAAATAGAAAAGATGCTTTCTGTATCCTTTAGCCTAAAGTTTCATGCAGAGTACAAGTGCACTGAAAGAACATAAGGAACTCCTGCCCCCTGCTGGCCATCTGAAGCTGTAACCCTACATTAAAGCTCCTTATTGTGGTCAGGAATGGTTGTGATAGTGATAGTGATTTTAAGTAGCACAGGCAAGGTGTTGAAGAGTGTCAGAAAGATGAAGCCTTGTGTGTGTGCAGTGGTGGTTTACTGGTTAAGGCTCTGGGTTTCTCTGGGATCAGAAGGCCAGGGATTCAAGCCCCAGTACCACCAAGTTGTCACTGTTGGGCACTTGAGAAAGGCCCTTAACCCTCTTTGCTTCAGTGTTGCTGTATCATAACTGACCAACTTCCTATCAAGCTGGATTATGTGAAAAACTTTCACTGTGCTGTAATACACAATGGAGTGCCACGAAAACTGGCACAGACTGTAAAAAAACTGTAGCAGCATGTGATGGCTCTATAATGGTATATGGTTTGTTTAGCTGGCATTCCAGGGGACCCCGAATACGTGTCTAACTGATGATTGCTGTGTGTCTCCTTTCTAAAGAGTTACATGCATTCATGTCCTGCACTTATTTTGATGGTTCTAGTCTATGATAATAAGGCAGTATAATAAACCACCTCTGAATGTTATCTTTATTTGTTTTAGCAACTTGCATATTTCATTCATCTCACATACCATTTTAAGGCAGCTAGATTCAGCTCACTCTTACATCCCTACTGAAAAGGGGTAAATGCAAATTAGCCTAGGATTTACTTATTGAGCCAGCCTTCAACAAAAAGCATTCATGGCACCTGTCCTGATCCTTCCTTTCACTGTTGATGTTGATGACTCAAAGACAGGAACGGGGGATTGCTCTCGCTGTGACAAGGAGAACCCCAAAGCTCCATTCTGTTGCATTATTCTTCAGTAATGCAATCTGAACCCAACTGATATCAAAACAGCTCTTGGCAGTAAAGCTGCACTTGGAGGAATGGTGCAATTGACTAGAGACAGCTTAGCACCCTTTCTTCATTTTTATGCATCACCACAATGTTGTATTAGCTGGGATCCAAAAATGCAGCAGTAAATGCTGATTTGTGCATACACTCCAATCTCTGTACCAGGAGGAGACCCTGGAATTAAAAAAAAAATGCATTGTTGGGACCATAACCACAATGGTCACAATACATCTCTGGGATACTGTAAGCTTATAACCTGTGTGCATTAATGTCCAGACACAATCTATGAAGAGCATCACATGTAAGTGATACCTTGTAAACCAAGGCTGCTGGTAAGCTCCTTTCTCCGCCCATTCCCCACCATCCATGGTCACACCTAGTAATTTCTCATCTAACACATTCTCATAATACAATCTTACTTATTATTGACCAATTTACAAAATGTTATCTAAGACATTTTGTGAATAATTTTATAAATCATAAATTGAGACAAAGTTAATAGGTTGTAGATGAATGGTGGATCCATTGTAAAAAAAACAAAAAAAAACAAAAAGGAAATAGTTTACATTAGATCGTCTGTCTTATTAAAGGGTTTGGTATTAGATCGTTTTGCTGGACTCACATGACTTATGTTATGACAAAAAAGCTAAATACAACCCATATTATAGGCTATAACCAGATAGCTTAGAGATGTGGGCCATGTCTGGTAACAACATGGCACTGCTGGCCAACCTTTGGCACTGACAAACTGCATGTGAGCCAAAAGTGTCCCTCATAATAAAAATGCTCATATGGCCCACGTCAGGGATATTTCTGGGATGGCAGTTACCCAGTTGTACATGTGTTTGGATTGTGGGCCATTTCTGGCAGTGGTGGTTTACAGTTGGCTGAGATGTGGCCCTTTAATAGCTGAGTTTTGGCATCCACATTTGGACCAAATTTGCTATTTGAGTAATTACCTGTATGTATGATTGTATGTTCAAGTCAAACATATTTATAATAAAAAATATCTATTCTCTTATCCGCTTAGTCTGTTCGGGTCACGGTTCGTCCGGAGTCCACCTGGAATCACTGGGCACAAGACAGGAATACTCCCTGGACAGGGTGCCAATCCATCACAGGGTACCACATACACGCACATACATTCCCTATATACAGATGTGGGCCACTTCTGGCAACGATATAGCACTACTGGCTCACGGACGGCATTGGCAAACTGCATGTGAGCCAAAAGTGGCTCATGTATTAAAAATGCTCATATGGCCCATATGCCTCATAACATATCTGGGCCACTTCTGGGCCACATGTGGTTGAGTTGTGGTTTGTTTAAAGGTTCCGGCATTCACATCTGGACCTCCTCTGTGCTATCATTTTATGTGCTGTGTGGGGCAGATTTGGGCACACGCACTCATACCTAGGGGCAATTGATCACATGCAATTTGCCTACCATGTGTGTTTTTTGGAAAGTGTGGAGGAAACCCACACAGGTGTGTGTGTGTGTGTGTGTGTGTGTCTGTGTGTGAGTGATTATTTCTTTTTTTTATTTACCACTCACTCAGACCTGAGGAGCCGACACTTTGAAGAATCAGAAGGGAATCAGGCAGTGAGATGAGTACAGAAAATGCCCACTGCTGTTGTCGCTGTCGCTGTTGTACACACTTTCCACTGCCATTTCCTGTTATATCACAAGCTAGATGATTTATTGCAATATAATTATAGTCATATTGTCCATGCATTCTGCCCTAGACTAGAGTAGAGGAGCCTGTTTCTGGATGGTTTCAGGGGGTAAAGGAGCTCCGCCTGCGCTCTGCGTCTTTAAGTGACACCAGTGGAACCATTAACACACCCCATTATCTGCCGGGGAAGACAGGGCACATCTCAGCACATCCATACCATTTCTCTCTTATCATATAAGGAGACCTTGTGCCTAGGCTTGACGGATTTCCTCATTCAGGTAATGATGATTATATCTAATGCTTTTCCCCACTAACGCCATGATCTCTCCGCGCGCGCTTAATTACAGACTGGTATTTCCAATGGGTTTTATATTTATACATAGTGCAGACTGGTGCATGGATTTAGCCTGTTTTTCTGCTTTCATGCATGGCATACTATTTCCCCCATGAGCATATCTGGAATATTTATCACCACATACAAGGCTGAGAGTGAAATTACAGGAGTAAATGTGGTGGTTTCAGGTAAACGTGGCAGACAGGCATGTTATAAAGTGCATGGTCACTGTGTAATATACTGCACTGAAACAGGTTTCTGAAAATGTCAGTCATGATGTCGACTCGGTGGCATGTGACATATGGATGCAGACCTTAGGAAAAAAAAGGGCAGCCAATCAAAGACGTTGTCAGGTGTTGTCGTCATGACCAATGACGTCATCTTCAAATTCTTATTTGACCAGTGTGCTTGCACACAGAGGTGTGTGACCTCCGCATTTAACCCGTCCATGCAGTCAAACACACACACACACACACGCACGCTAGTGAAAACACTTGCCCGGAGCGGGGGGCAGCCCAAAACTACGGTGCCCGGGGAGCAGTTGGAGGGGTTAGGTGCCTTGCTCAAGGGCACCGGAGTCGTGTCTTCCAGGGTTCGAACCGGTTTCCTAACCACAAGGCTATACAAGTGGTATTGAGTGTAGTACAGTAGAGTGTAGACAGTATTGTATTTGTTACACAATAAAAAAAAAGAAAGTCCAGTGTTGTGTTAACAGTTACACCTCTTCTATCTGGGCTGAAATGTACATTATATGTAAGACTATGAATGGATTCAGAACTGTATGTGTTTAACAATAGGGTTTCAGTCTGTAGACTCAACTTATAGGCCTAAGACAATCATATGTGTGTTGAAGTTGGTGTTAGTTAATTTGCGCTAATCCGAAGGAGCTGGGCGCTAAACAAAACTGCTTAGTGCAATTGCTGGGGTCTGTTTCTAGGGTTTGATAAATCCCGTGGACATCAGCAATCGACCCTACACAAGTTTGTAAAAAATATGCATGCATTTCTATCAGTGTCTTGCAAATAAGTCTGCTGACCTGTATTATAAAATTGCAGATAACACAAAACACTCAGATATTTAGTGTGTGTGTGTGTGTGTGTGTTTGTTTGTGTGTGCTACACAGCTCCAAGGATCTGGGACTGTGGGTTAAATTCTCGCTCTGCTCTCTTTCTGTAAGGAGATGTTGGTGTGTTATCCCCGTGTCCATGTTGGTTTTCATCAGGTGTCCCGGTTTCTTACAACTTCCCGAAAAACACACATAATAGGCAAAATAGATGTGCGAAATAGCCCTAGGTGTGAGTGTGTGAGTAAATAGTGTATGTGTGTTTGTGGTGCCCTGCGATGGATTGCACCCTGTACAAGGGGTTATTCCTACCTTGTGCCCAGTGATTCCGGGTGAGTTCTGGACAAGAGAATGACTTGTATGTATGTGTGTATAAGCCTATATATATGTATATAGCATGGAGTAACCTCCAGATAAATGTCACAGTTTAGACCAAAAGGAACCAAATGTTCATTGTATAGATAATAAAAGTAATTGTGCAAAACGTCCTCCTCTGGCTGGTCAAGACCAATATGTTGTAAAGATGCTGTAGATCCATGATTGGCCCCAGTCTTCTACCACTACAGACACATAACTAGAAGTGTGTCAGTGAGTGTGAGTGAATTACTCTTTAGTCCACTGTACAGTGAAATTAACCTTCTTATTTAACCCATGCATACAGTGACACGCACACACACACCTCCTAGCAAACCCACACTAGGGGGCACATGTGCTGCAGGTAGGGGCTGCCCACCACTATGGGCATATTTGGGGGTTAGGTGCCTTGCTCAAGGGCACTTCAGTTTAGTCTGGTTGGTTGCAGGGCTTAACCATGGAACCTTCTGGTCCCAAGGCTGGTTCCTTAACCACAAGCCTACAACCGCCCAAGATAAAGCATTTTGGTCAAGTCCTCAAGCTTCAGGGTTCAGCCTGCAAAATATACCAGTGTTAAAGTCCTGTTTTGTGATAATGTTGTGGGCGGTGATTCCGATAGTGTCACACAGTTTCATGGATCTGGGCTTGCGGGTTCGAGTCTCTCTCCGGACTCGGTCCGTGTCTGTGCGGGTTTTCACTGGGTGCTCAGGTGTCCTCCCACCTTTGTAAAATACACATGGTAGGCGAACGGGATTTGCTAAATTGCCCTAGGAGTAAGTATGTGTGTGAATGGGTGTGTGTGTGTGTGTGTGTGTGTGTGTGTGTGTGGATGTGTATCTGGTACCCTGACTGATAACGGTGTTGTTGCTTCCTTTAAAATGAATGGAACCCAGTGTAGACAGGAGCAACTGTAATAGCAACATTATAATGACTTCCTATATCACTTTCACTTTCACTTTCACACACACACACACACACACACACACATATATATTTGATATCTGTCCATGATGTCAGGACACATGGTGTAATTTAATAGGCTGTTTATATCAAACTTTCATTAAAAATTAAAATTAAACCTTTTGTAACTACTTTTTATAAATGTCTAAACTTCTCTTCGTGATTAGAAATGATTTCGTTGTGTTTTATTATGTTTTTAGTTTATTTTTTGTATTTTCATGCAGTAAATAAAACAAAAAAAAACCCCAGAAACCCCAGACAGAGAACTCCACCCATTAAATAATCAGCCAATCAACGGTGTAGTTGTTGTTGTGAGGCGGGCTTAGCGGCTTTTCTAATCCGTGATTAGTTGACTCACCGAGTTCAGCCAATCACTGCTCTTGCTTTGATGCGTTCTAGAGGGATTCCAACCAATCAGCTGTTTCTGTTTCTGGCCTCGCGCTGCTGAACTGCAGCGGGGTGAACACAGAGAGAGAGAGAGAGAGGTAGAGGTAGAGGGAGAGAGAAGGAGAGAGAGGGCCAGGAAAAGAGCACGCACTAGTGTACTGATGTTTTTGTCTTGCTTTAATGCATGGATTCAGGTTCAGGATGACTAAAAGCAACAAACAGAGTACAGGTACACGTTATGGATCATATATATAATAGATAAAGTAGTTTAAAATCTGTGTTTGGTTGATTAGCATTAGCTAGTTAGCTAAATCTAGTCTGTAATGTAATATAATTTAATAATTCATAATACAAGATGGCACCTTTTATCCTTATTTCACATCTTCAGTACCTCTACTCATCTCATCTGCTTTAATCTCATGTGCTAAAAAGTGATCCTACGTGTCTGTTTTGTGCTTATATTCTCTGGCCAAGGGTCTCTTTGCACCACGTGACTGCCCACATGTTGCCCCGCCCTCTTACCCTAACCACCCCACACACCCCTTTACTCCACTGTGTTTAAATCTCTCCACACAGTTGCCCGCTGATCCCTGATGCAGCCACATGGATCCTGGTGGAAGTGACCTGGAGTCGAGTCTGCCTCAGACGGAGAACCCCTGCCTCATTGTGGAAGACTCGCAACCTGACAGCGTGGCCTTGGAAGACGACCCCGACAGCAGTTACCGTGCCCTGCTCTCCCGACGCCTCTCCAACCTCCAGCCTACGTCCCACAGCCCGGTGCTGGTAAGATCCCGCAAGTCCCAGACAGATCACACTATAAGCCTTATTGTTCAGTTCAGTTTATGTAAGCCGTGAGTGCTACTGTTTGGTTTTTTTTGGGTCTAGGAACTGATCGCTTCCCCATCTAAAGGCAAATGCACTGAAGGTGACTGCCAGACTGAAAAGACTAACAGTATAACAGAGGCTGGTATGTGACTGTTAATCTGTCCTTGGAAATGGCATTCATATTTTTAGCATAGTTCACACTCATATAATATAATACTCATATAATACTCACCCCCCACACCCACCTCTTTTAGACCGTTGTCCGTCCAATCTGAGTTCAGCAGCTGCAGAGCATAGTCAAGTATTTGAAGTTTGCTCCCTGCCTAATACGAGAAGGTACTTGAAACCAAACTTGACTTTTTTTTTCTGCTTCGGTGCTACAATCTTAGTGTTATGCTTTTTTATTCCTTGTACAGAAATAACCAAGAGGACATGGAGTCCGGAGCTGATTCAACAACTCACTGTGCACAACAAGAAGGTGAGTTCACAGGAGTTCATCTGAGGCCTTGTGGATAGGGATCTGGGCTTGTCCTAGGTTTGATCCCTGCAACGGACAAAACACGACTGAGGTGCCCTTGAGCAAGGCACCTAATACTACAACTGTATCCTGGGCCTGTGCTTTGGGGCTGCCCCTGCTCTGGGCAAGTGTGCAAATACTTCACTTTCAGGGAGGGGAAAAAGCTAACGTTATAAAATTGGTGTTTTTATGGACTGGGCAAATCTGTTTTTTTTTCTGTGTGTGTTCAGAGGAAATGTCTCAGTTTGGCATGCTGGAGCTGTCAGAGAGTCAGGGATTAAACATCGGGGCAGACAACATAGACAGTGGTGATGAGGATGTAGAGGTGACGCCAGCCAACCTCCAGTCGGCAGACAGCCAGAAAACAGCCAACCAGAGTCAGTGTAAATCCCTACTACATGAATTTACACAATGTTATTCTTTAACTTTACTGATATTCACAACCTTCTTTTTCTCTGCTCTTCAGCTGGAGTGAAAAGCTCCTCTGGGGCATCAGACCGTCAAGATGACAGATTTAGAAGGTAAGAAGATACTGATCAGAAACATAAACATATTTGCAATACAGTGTCTGGTTTGTCATGTTTATGGTTCTCTCTCTCTCTCTCTCTCTCTCTCTCTCTCTTTAGGCCAGAGGTGAGCTCCAGCAGTGCCTTGGTACCTCAGAGGAGAGAGGGCAAAGAGCTGAGTGTCCAGGCCATCCTCCACTCTCAGGTCTCTGAATCTTTAGAGGCTGAGGATGAGGAAATTATGTCATCACAGGATGATCTGTTTGACGGAGAGAGGAACGGTGAGGACGGTTAAGACGTCTTTCTAAGTTTTCTTATCGTTATATTACATTGATCAGTCCATAACAGAAAAAAAAGTCTCCTTGGGTCATAAATGTCAGGTTTGAAGACTTCATCTTGAATATAATGTAGTATGTTTAGTTAGTGTTGATAAGGCTGGTGACATCTGACAGATGAATTTGACCTTTGCATTTAACCCATCCATGTAGTGAAATACACAGTAGTGGACACACAATAGGGGGCAGTAAACAGCCCTGTCTACGGTGCCCAGGGAGCGTGTGCGTGGGGGTTGGGACCTGAAGTGATCTGACATATGATACAATACAAGATACAATACATCTTCACGTAGTAAATGTAATTTTTTTATTTATTCAAGCCGCTACTAGTAATTCAATAGACCTAGTATGTGCAGGTGCATCTTTTATATTCTTTTTTTTTTTTTTTTTTTTTTTTTTTTTTTTTTTTTTTTTTTTTTTTTTTTTTTTTGTTAATTATATTTTATTTTCCAGGCTCCAAAGTTGACAGCACCGTAGCAGAGCTTGAGAATCAGCCGCAGGAGCCAACGTCCACTCCTGCTCAAAGCCTCCGCCTACTGCATCTGTCTGGCCAAGGAACACTGGTGCAGGAGAGCCTGTCACAGTAAGATAAACTTCAGTTAATGCTAGTCATAGTCTTTTAGTGTCTTTCAGGTATTCTCGTGAGCATAAATGATAAATATAGTGTTTAATTGGTTCTTTTTTTTCTTATGCAATAGGCAGTCTGTTGATTTTGTGGCAGCCACCCAGGATAATTTAAGCCAAACGCCACTTATTGTTCCTAATTCACCCACAGGGCAGGAGAATGAGCAAGGTAGGACTTCAGATAATGAAGACCGGTTTTGTATAGATACAAGAAAACCTGATCTCTAATCACTTTGTTTACTTATTCAGATTGTAACGAGGTTGCAGAACCAGCAAAGATCACCTCTGGGACCTCAAATGACCAAGCACAAAAAGGACAGGAGGAACCAATGGACGTGGACCCTGTCCAAAATCCCACAGTGTCAAACGTAGAGTCCCAGAAATCCCCCAGTTTTGCCTTGGAGAAAAGCCTGTCTTTGCCAACACAGCCTGAACTTTCACATGTAAGATAATGGAAATAAAACATGATCCTTGTTATACCACAGAAATTTGCCAGCAATAAAAATGTTTAATTTATTAATGCATGACGTATAATACTTTTATCCTGCATTGGTTAGATTTAACATTGTGAAACGTCTGCAGAAGTTATTATTACATTATTTCAGCTATAGACAAAAAGGAGTTTGTCATATTGATAGCAAGAAATCAGAAAACCCATGGCAGAAAACCTTTTGATCATTACAGTGTGCTGACACTGGAGACTCATTCCATAAATGTTCAATAAACATCCCCATACATGCTCCAGGCATCATTAATAATATTATTATTAAATAGAGCATCTGCCATGCTTTTGTAAATAAGTGCATTAACATAAACCTGTGATTTTATTTGCAGCCAACACTGTCAGAGCTGCTATAAACGAAACTCGTTCATCTAACCAACCATATTAAGACATTCAATAATGTTATGATATTAAATCTATTGTCTCTTCTCATTCACTAACATGTACCATTAATCCCAAATAGGATGTTTTTGTGCCTACACCATCCCTGGAATCTGGAGCCTGTAGTCCAGGTCCAGACAGTTTGAAGAAAAAGGAAGCACCAAAAGAAAGTTCACCTGCAGTCCCTGATGCAGACGTGTTCAAAAAACCTGCCGACAGCCAGCCTTCTCAAGTGGCTTCATGTTTCCAGTTGGAGCTGGACAGTGAAAACAGTGTTTTTAATAAGAAAACTCAAGCCTTTACTGTGGATGATGACAGTCAGGCCACACAGATTGAAGAAATGCAGGGGCCTGTCGAAGAGGATGAGGTCGACTCTGTCCCTGTGCACCTTAGTGAGAAAACGGACAAGGGCAGCATGGATCGTGGCCTTAATAAAGCTGCTAATTTACAAGGGATTTCCCAGAAGACTGATTTGAAAACTGCAGAGAATGAAGAATGTTCGTCTCTGAAGCTGTCCTCACAGTCTTCAAAGGGGCAAAATGGGAAAATAAATGATGGTGTGGCTAAATCTCAGGAGACTCAGTGTGTTTCAAACACTGTAGCCGCCCAGCAGATGGATGAAGAGCGTCCGGGTAAAGATGCGACCTTGAACAGTTGCTCACAAAGCAACAAAGAGTCTGGGAGACCCGCTAGCACAGCTCCTCCTGTTCCATCTCGGTCCCAATCCCAATCTGTCATATTCCCTCAAAAGAGTCCTCCAGGTGTAGAAGAACAAGCTGACAGTCAAAAAAGACTGAGCCAGCCCATGTCCCAAAGTCACCGACTTGACAGTATTAGCAACACAAAGGATGTCGACGAGGAAGATGATGACAGAATGGATGAAGGAGACGTACAGAGCACTAGCAAGACTGAAGCTTCCGGATTCGGCCTTGCACTTTCTCAGAGCCAGGCTGGTGCTCCGGAGCCGATGGAGGAAGAAGAGGAAGTCGTCCAGCCTGCAGACGAGGAGAGCCTCAGTGTCATAGTCCTGGAGGAGAGCGAGAGAGTTTCCCAGAAGCGAGAGAGTATTGAAAGGTCACCGGTGTTCAGAAGTTCCTCACAGCCTGTCAAAGGGTCCCCGAGGGAGAAATTGGAGGCTGGCAGAAAAGTCACGGGCTCTCAGCCAAACAGCTCAGGCCAGAATTTGCAGGTGGCCATCGGAGTCGGTGCCAGTAACACACAGGCTGGTGATGGATCACAGGTCTCGAATGTGGCCAACAAAAGCCTGAGTGACAGCTCTGGAGGTAGGATTAATATAGAATTAGTCTAAATTAGGGCTAAATTCATTAGGCAAAACTTATAATAATCAACAAACAACAAAACAGTAAAAGCACAGTACAGTAAGAATTGCATCAAAATCAGTAAATAATAACGTAAAAAAAAAACATATTGCCCTTTTTCCTCGTATAGCTTCTGCCACTAAATGGTGAGACGGCATTGTGTTTTTGGGTTTTATGTCTGTCTGGAATTCATGTTAGATCAATATATCAAGAATAAATATGACTGGGAGTTCAAGAGAGCATCATGGACGCCTGTGAGGTCATGTGTATATAGAAGTGGGTGAGAGCACTTTTCTCTGAGTGTGTTACAACCGCAGGCATTGGGCAAACCGCAGTTTAAAAAGATGTGGTCGAATGTCTTTTCATGCCTCTGAGGAAGCGTGGTTGGTCTGGTGCGTGGGAGCAATTCGGTGAATGAGGCATGATGGTTGAAAGTTGATAGGATTGAATGGTACAGAGTTATTATTGTAGATTTTGGGGTTGATCCAGTCATGGTCAAGGTCACCTCAAGGTCAGACATCTGAAACAGTTTCTTCAGTAACTACACCCAACTTTCAGTATATTTTAAAAGCATTTCAGATCTATAAACATGAGTAACAAGAAGAGTTAGACTTGTTGGCAGCAGAGACATCCAGCCAACACCACTGGCATCAGGTTCTAGTTGTTTTTGAATGTTATAAACTGGATATTGCCAGCTGGTCCAGTTTTTACAACCACAGACTTGTCACTCTAATTTCTAGTTACCCTGCATTCCATGTCTAGTGTCTTATTTTGTCCTAGTGGTTTGCTAGGTTTTGCACCTGACTGTCCTAACAACATTTGTCTAGGTTGTTAATACTTCGTATGATGCTGCAGATGTTAACACTTTTTTAATAAATTTGACCTCCATTGATGAAGGGGTGAAGTACATGCTGTGCTACTGCCTCCTTTTCCGTTACGGGTTTTAATCAACATCATCTCTGCAGATCTTCCGTTCCACTTCACACTTCCCAGAGAAGGGGAGCTGATCGGGCCTGCTGTGAGCGCGACTCCTCCACTCGTCCGACAGCTGAAAAACACACCTCTCCACAGCACTCCTATCGGTGGGCGTCACTGTAGTATGACAATGTTAATAGCTGTATACAGGAAGTGGACGATTAGAGACATTTTTGTGCATGTTGCAGAAACAAGTACATTCCGTGAACGGACAGAGGCCGACGTTACCAGAGAGACAACCATGGCAGCCAGTGACATCTCCGTCGAGGAGAGCGGTGAGGGAGAGGACCTGGCTGCACAGGGGGGTGATGGGAAACTGAGTCTGAGAATGAAGGTGGTGACCCCTGTAGAAGAGGGCAGCTCAGGGTCTGAGCGTTTCAGCCTACAAAGTAAGGACTTGCTCTCTCTTTACTTAGTGCATTTGTCTCATCTAATAAAAAACAACCAGTATGAATGTAGAAACGCTCACCTCCACCATTTTGTAAGGATGAAAAAAAAAATTACATTTATCGCAGCCCTAATGCACAATTGCTGACTTTTCCAAATGTCTCACCAGAACCATCCTTATCAGATGAGGAAGGCTCCGTTTCCAAGGCTACCGCTGTTGCCAAGGCTGTTACCAGGTAATGTCTGGTGGTTGCTATGTGAGAGAGAATTTTTGTGTGTGTGTGTGTGTGTGTGTGTGTGTGTGTGTGTGTGTGTGTGTGTGTGTGAGATTGGATGACATTTTCTATACTCTTAGCCGCTGATTCATCGTTGCTTACATTCATGGCTCATTTCTGAAAAAAAAAAGGTTTTGATTATTCCTGCAGTCTGTGGTGTTCACCTTTAGAAAGATTTATGATTGACTGAGAAATAACATGGATTACAAAAAATAATATACTATAATAATCTTGGTTAAATATACATATATTTTCAGTTTAGTGTATAGTGAAACTCTGATCTGATTCTGATAGACAACTGCTGATATACACACTCTGATACGACAGCTTTTTTTAACTTTAATATTATTATTGATACTAATATTATTATTAATATTATTATTGACTTTGCTTACCGTTAGATCGTGAGACTGTAAAAGACCACACAGCAAAAAATATACACAAACATATTCAATTTAAATACTGTCCAAAGGAAATTATTAATGTTATACTTTACATATAAACAGGTGACAGCTGTAAAGTTTTTTTTTTCAAATTACATATAATAAATGCTGTAATAAACATTTTAAATATCGTAAACGTTTCTAGTACATTAAAAAAACAAGTCTTTGAGTAAAATGCAAATCTGCAGGGAAGTAAAAAATTAGGAAGTATTACAGATGGTGTCTTTCTTTTCTGTGTCTCCAGGCAAAAATACCTCCAAATGAACGACATTTTAGTCAAACCATCAGCTAACATTATTTGCTCACTCAGATACAGATGGAAGTTGTTGAGGGTTCATGATAAGATGTGGAATGGAAACTGGATCTCTTGTTCTGTTCTGTTCTGTTATATCACATTATGACAGGTTCATGGTCCGAGCTGGTTACAAGCTGCAGACTGGAATAGTGATTGGTAAAAGTATCTGCCCTGTCTGTCTGATATCTGATTAGTGAAAAGATGTCAGTCGGACCCGAAACTGATATCGGATCAGATCTGGCCCATGTTTTATAGAATTAGTCACTTTTTAGGAGAAGGAGCAAAAATGTTTTAAAGAATACAAATATTCACTTTTTACAGTTATTCTCATATGTTGCCTTATTCCCCTCCCTCTCTAGGGGTGGAGCTATATTTACATTACCATTGCCTTTGACCACGTATGAGGTTGCACACACATCACACTGAGCCTGTTGTCCATTACGGGGCTGGACATTTTAGCTAAAAGGTTTTCAAAACAGGAGACATTTTATATTTACAGTTATGGCATTTGGCAGAGGCCGTTATGCAGGGTGACTAACAGTACCATCTGTCTAGAAACTCTGGGAGATATAAAAATGTGAAATGTTCTAGTATTTACTTATAGGAGATGCTGTTGGTCCTCAGACAATGTATATAAAATACATCAGTATGAACATATTTATTTTAGGGACCTTTAAATCCAGTGTTCTCCACTGTACTGTACTGTACTGTAGTGCTTAAGTAAATCATTTCAGATTTTGTATGTGTAACTAACTCTAATTTTGCTTGCTTCATGTCCATCGTCTCAGCCCTCAATCTGTCTTCACTCGGGTTCGTGAGGTTCACCGGCAGCTACAGGTGGAGGAAGAAGAGAAGGAGCCCAGCGATCTGTCCCTCAGGTGCTGCTGCTCTACTGCGCACACACACACACACACACACACACACACACACACACACACACACACACACACACACCCCCCACCAGTTCACATTCTGCTCGTTCAAAGCATTTGTCAGTCAAACTGACCTTAATGCTGCAACAGGTTTATGGACTGATGGTGTGTTATGTCTTGTAATGCATGTAGAAAAGCTACAGGTTTTCTTGGTGATTCTCCTCCTGGAGTCTGGTGTGTACCTGACTTTGGGAGTTTTGTATGGGTTATAAATAGAGCTCCCTTGGTATAGGGTATTTTTGGACACCAGTAAATTGGTTTCACGGTGTCCTGCTTGCTTAGAGTGATAGTATGCAGGGAAATGGTGTGTGTGCCCTAGTTACTCCATCTGAAGTGCCTTGGGGAGGCTATTCTGGGTTCTAAGTCTGTAGACAAATGTAGAATAGTGAAGATGGTGAGGGTCTTTTGGCATATTTTTAAAGTCTTTTCAACAAGTCTTCTTTTGAAGACTTTGGGCATAGTGGCCTAGTGGTTAGGAAACCGGTCTTGTGACCGGAAGGTCACGGGTTCGATCCCCGCCGGGGCAAGACACAACTGAGGTGCCCTTGAGCAAGTCACCTAACTCCCCCAAATGGTCCCTGGGCGCTGTGGTTTGGGGCTGCCCCCTGCTCTGGGCAAGTGTGTTCACTGCCCCCTAGTGTTCACTGGTGTG
>JAOVVF010000036.1:10096706-10115649 GCA_028565595.1 Duopalatinus emarginatus | reverse complement strand
CACTGCACGGATGGGTTAAATGCGGAGGTCACATTCCTCTGTGTGCAAACACAGTAGGCAAATAGTTCACTTTCAATTTTCACTTTCACTTTTATAAGCTCCTGTTACTTCTCTTAAGCATTAAAAATTTGGAAAGATTTTTCTAGTCAGTTTACATTTCTGCTAAAAGTAAAAAAAAAAATTAAAATCGTGAAAGGAATGAGCAAACTAAGTAAATTACTAGTAAGATGGACCATGCCGAAACCTTTTCACCAGATTCATTAGTGTGTGTCACTGAATACCAATGGATCCCACCGTACAAGGAAGTCCTTGGACCGAGAAATCACGGCAAAAATCTGCCGAAATTCTCAGAGAAAGCAAAAGGAAAAGAAAATTCTAATCTGAAATCAGCGTTTTAAAGAATGAAGTGCATTCAAATCAGCGTCTTTTTATCTTCGGGTGCCCACAGTGGTGTTTCAGGTCATAAAAACAAGCGACTTGGTGGCTAATAACATGTGCTGTAAATTACTTTCAGTTTCAGGAGGTCAAAGAGCAAATGGTTTGACATGAGGCTTAAATTTATTAAACGGATCAGCCGACACTGGCATGCACTTTCTCAGGTAGGAGTAGGGCTCTCCATCATCAATCCTGTCTGTTCCACACAAACAAATCGCCAGCTTTGCACAAACATTTCACTGAACGTCTGAAGTCGCCCGTACACTCCCCCCCCCACCCCCCAATTGTCTACACTGTTTTACTACAACACAACACAAACAGCATCTTCCTCCCACTTTACCACCGTTCACCCACTTGGACCTGTTCACCCACCAAGCCGAAGTGCAACCTGTGGGCGAAACAGAATTCTGACTGAAGCAGTTTATAAAGCAGTGTTGTGCATGAAAGCTTCTCAGAAATGTCAATATCATTCTCAGAGAACTGTGCAGTGCAATTCAAGTCCAACACAGGCTGTATCAGGAGACAGGGTGCGTGTTGAGTGTTATTTCATTCGTGTAAATCTTCAGTTAATACCTGAATTAAAGTTCAGTCATGTCAAATGACGGTTTCTGTGTCTTTTGGGCATTGCACACACTTTGTGTAGTCAGGAGCAGGTGTATTTACGTAGAGGTCCGTTGTTACCTAAAATGGAGACTTTCTCACTAGGTCTGGAAAAAGCAAACATTATGTTTGAGCTCACATTAATCTCATGAAAATGGCTCAGTAGTCGTGCCTGTGACCGAAGGAGAGCTGTGACTAATGTGACCTAATTATGATTCAAAAACATTATTAGAATATTATTAGTTCAGTCACAGTGTTCACAGTATTCTTGAGGTTCTCTCAGTCTGATGTTTAGAGACCGTGTTGTGTTTCCCCCAGCGTGGCCTCTTATCCAGAGTTTGGATTATTCATGGGTTTCGGTTTACCTAATGCAGTTAAAGATCAGTTGTAAGATTTGTCCAACCGAACCATTATAACTAAAGCTAACAGGCTTTATTTAGACCAAAAATAGATGTTTTTAGTACAATATGTAGTAAGTTTCAATGTATGACTTGGTTTGATTGCAGGTGGATATGGAGGCATTTTTAATTTGGATATTTATGCATATTTAATAGAGATGGAAGGATTGATCAGATGTGTATTGGGATTTACTGATCTGCTGATATTTGTCTAACGATTCTGAGAGTTTATCAATGACATGAAACAAATGAGCTAAATTTCACAAGGTAAGGATTGCTGCAGTCCAGCGTGAATCCTATTACTTAAAATTTAAAGGGTCTGTATTTCCATCTAGCATTTCATCTATAAAAATTAAGCCCTGCATGAACCCCCTCGGTTACAGGTTTCCAGCTGAAACTTTAAATGGAAATACAGACCTTTTATTTCGAGTTAGAGGCTAAAATGGCAGGCTGAATGCACATCTGTAGAAACCCAATGTTTTGTATTCTGATATGTGGATAGAAAACGTCATCAGTCTGGGATTTAAAAAAAAAAAATTTGTTTGTGACTCGGCTGTAAGGCCTACTTTCCCGCTCATGTTCATTATAAATAGTAATAAATCCTTTTAGACCATGTCTTATGTCTTGATGGCACTAGTTATAAGTGGCATTCAGCTCTGCCCTCAATATGTTTTGGCGAAGTCAGTTCATTGGCTGTCATCTTTGGTAAAGCCTCTGGGCAGTTATTTTGAACCATACAGACTAGGTGTCTTTCTCTGAAACTAAAATAGTAATTAAAGTAAAGTAAAAAACACATTTGAAATCACTGGTAAACTCTGGATAAATGTTGTATCTTACCTTTTGCTTTTGGATGAATATAATACAGAAAAATAAGATTTTTTTGTTCATCTGGCTACTACGCATGCGCATAACGGGAGCCAAGACTTTGACACCTTTCTGCTTTATAGCCATTTTAATAACAACACAAGATGCTTGATGCAATATCAATGTTGTATATAATATTAATATTATATTACAGTGTAGTAGTAGTAATAACAATAATAAAAATAAAAAACTTGGAATAAAACAAGAAAATGTCATTTTGTAAAGCCTTTTTGTACAAAATCGCCCTAACTACACGCCTCGGAAATCAGTTATAGCTGTTGAAGCTTCACTAATCTGCACATTAGCCCCCTGCACATTAGCCCCTATCTTGGTGTTACAGGTTTCACCAGGTTTTCACAGAGTGGTATAACTCTATAGTATATATCTTGCTTATACTCGATCCGATCATGCTAAAAGATGATGGATCCATCTCTAATACATAAACCTCTGATGTGTCCATCTCTAATATTTAAAGATCTATGTGTTCTTCAAGATGGTAGTTTTTCAAAGTTAGTATTAAATATGTAAACACTAGCCTACAAACACATTAAAGTAGTTTAAATTCTTACCCATCAGTCATTTTCTTTTTTTTTTTCTCCTCTGATTTACTAGATCTCAGCGAGACCGTGAGAACCCTAATCCTCTTCCAGAGGCGGTAGGTAATGGTACACCAGAACAGTTATTACAGCAGACCAACGGCACTACCGTACACTCGGAACCTCTGGCCGAGGTGCAGTCCTCCGCAGCTAATGAACATGAAGCTCCCAGCACTTCAGGACAAGCACCCCACAGGTCACTCATGGGCCAGAGAGCTGCGTCTCAGCAAACCAGCATGGACTTGTCCTCGACTGCAAGTCCTTCCAGCAAGGTAAGACTTTCAGCACAGAACATAAGGTGTGTATAAGGAGGTAAATTATGAACAATGTTGAACCAGGGTTCTGTTTCGTTTTTCCTGTTTTATCAGAAAGCAGTATCACAGCAGACCAGCTTTGATGCCTCTGGACCACAGCTTCTATCAGACAGGGTAAAAGACTTCACTGCTGATTAATATGATCAGATAGACAGGATTATGTACTACATTACTCACATACAATCAAACCATAATCAGAATTCACTGAAATGGCAAAAAAACTGGTACACCAGTCTAATAATTGGTAGGTCACAGACGGGGCAAGGAATGCATAAGCTTGCCGAAATATTCTGTAGACAATGAACACCATACTTTCTACAGAAGGGTCCACAATTCTGTTGATCTGGTGACTTGGGTGGGTACTTCAGTCATGTCTTGTCGGTACAGGGGATCGAACCGGCAACCCTCCTGCCACAAGTCTGGTTCCCTCGGCCACGGCTGCCCCCAATATAAAAGATCATCAGCAAGTGATTCTTATCTTCTTGATGAGATGTTAATAGAAACAGAAAACAAACAAAATAAAAAAAGTGTTCTAATTTGTGTCTAATTTGTTCACTTAAACCGAAAAGTTACACAGTTAGATGTTACACTCATGAGTTTTTTTTTTTTAAATTTGTTTATTTATTTTTTGTTCGTTTTAGAGGGAGCCTGTAACTCCAACGCGCTCGCAGTCAGGCCCTTCTCACCGCAGACACGTCCGCACCATTCAAGAAGTGCGCACTACCATCACCCGCATTATTACTGACGTGTACTACGAGGATGGCCGAGAGGTGGACCGCAAGGTCATTGAGGTTAGGCGCTCCTCATCGCATCCAACAAGAAATTTATAAGGCGCCGATTTAAATTCAGAAAGACGTTCTTTAATCATAATCTGTCCGTTTCTTTTCTAGGAGTCTGAGGAACCGGTGGTAGATCGCTGTGTCATGGACAGTGATGGCTCTCCGTCACGTACAGGAAGTTCCATGACCTCAGGAGACCTGGCTGACGTGAGCTCGCTTTCGTCCAAGGCTGCGTCCCACTTCAGCTCCAGCGGGACCAGCAGCGGAGCTCCACCTCCCAGCCGGATGACTGACTTTGTCATTCCTCCCAGCCGTGGAGCAAAGACTGGCAGGTCAGTCACTGTGAAGTCTATCCTGAGACCTCTGCATGACTCCGTCCTAAAACAAATACTATCCACTACTGCTAATACCTTCTACTGAAAGTTGCGTATATGCCCTGGATTTAATTTCATTATGTATTAAATTAGATATACAGAGACTAGAGTTCCTCAGAGACGAGCCTCATGTGTCTCATTATTAGAACTGGTAGTGCTAGAGGTACAAATTAGTTTTTTTTTTGTTTTTTTTTGTATTATGATATGTTATGTGGCATCCGTAAACATGTATGCAGCTATTAGTAGCAGTAGGCTTTTCCACACACACACACACACGACTATAAGAGAACACTCATGCCCTGTACAGCTACTTCCCCACTGCTGCTACTACACACTTGCTGGCTGAAGGCGTGTCTCTTGACCGCTGTCTGTGTGTGTGTTCTCAGCCCCAGGCGAGGGGGTAAGCAAGCAGTGGGGTCTGAGCTAACAGGTGTTTGGAGTTCTCCGGCCACTGCCCCACTGAGCCCCCGAGGCCATGGGCGTCGAGGAAGACCCCCCTCGCGTGGTCCACTGTCCAGGTGAGGGCTCGCAGACTCGTCTGGTCTCATATATAATACTATCCCTGAAGCCTCTTAAGACCTGATGGAAATGCTAGAATTTCATCCAAATGTTTTGCAAATGTTAAGTGAAAATAAAGGAGGTGCTGATATTTTCTGTTTATTAATATTGAATTGTATACCAAAATAAAATTCTAAAATTCTAGTTTAGCTAAACCAAAGTGCTGGAATGATTATTATTATTATTAATAATAATAATTAATAATAATAATAATAATAATAATTTGTACAGCAAATTGTAAAAACAGTTGAGCAAATAGATGAATATATATTAATAATATAATTACTAGATTTAGTCTTTTTTTTTATGATCGCATTAACTTAGCTTTAGTCACCTAGAGAAAAGACACTAAAATTAGGGCTGGGCGATATGAAAAAAATCTTATTACAATACATTTTTTTTATATCAGTCCATATATGTATGTGTGTGTGTATATATATATATATATATATATATCAAATAGATTGTTCTTTTTTTACTTTTAAGTGAGAGGTGAAGGTGAACGTAGACGTGACGTGCCGGCCCTAACTGGCGTGCACCCCTGCAGTAACCCAAACATGAGCACGAGGGCTAAGCCGCTGCTCCTCCTATGCTCTTTGTTGTGCGTGTTAACCAAACCTGAAATGGCTGTAACTCTAGTTCAGCTGCATGATTGGTTCTGTGCTGCGCTGTTCTCATTGGCTATTCATGGTGTCTGTCAAAACATGGACAGAGCTAATTATATTGGCGTGTTATCGACTACGTCTTATACTTCTATCGAGGAAATGTTATATTGTGATGATTATCGCCATCGTTTTACTGCCCAACTTTAACTGTGATACATACCTGGTGTGTCAGTTAAACTTTTGTGGATGGAAACACCCACTCTTAGCATCTCTTGAAGTTAGCACCCTTTCCTTCTGTTTCTTACTAACCCTTCTGTCTCCAAAAACCTCCTTCATATTAAGGCAAATGCGTCACCATTCACCTTTATGACTGTTTCTCTCTTGCTTAATTGTTGCTGCTGTTCTCACTCAGAGGTGGAAGGTCAGCACAGAGAGGAGGAGCCCATGGCCCGGCCATGTCTTCCTCAGAAGATGAGCATCTCATTCGCTCGAATGCCCGTGCAAGCCATTTGGATGCGCTGGACACCACGTCTCCCGAGAACAGTTCAGGGACAAGCAGCAGCTTCATTGGACTGCGTGTGATGGCCAAGTGGTCATCCAATTCATTTTTCTACTCGGGGACCATCACCCGGGATCTGGGAGAGAACCGCTTCCGGGTACTGTTTGACGACAATCAGGAGTGTGAGGCACAGGGGAAGGACATCCTTCTGTGTTATCCCATTCCGCTAGAGACTGAGGTCACGGCATTGACCGAGGAGGAGTACTTTAAAACAGGTAACAGGCAGGAGGGGACACGGAGGACAGTTAAGCTTATCATTATTTTTCTTTAATTAAGCTAAACATTTGTGTGTATGTGTTTCGCTGACAGGTATAGTGAAGGCACATAAGCGTCAAGGTAACGAGTTGCTGTACTGCATAGAGAAAGACAGCCAGAGCATGTGGTACAGCAGGACGGCAGTGATTCTCACTATGGATCAGGGTAACCGCCTGAGGGAACAGTTTGGCCTCGGGCCTTACGAACCCTCCACTCCTCAGAACATGGCGTCCGATATCAGCCTCGGTGTGTCCCGCTTTCTTTCTCCATACTTTCAAGCAGTAGATTGAGTGTGATTTTTTATTTTATTTTTTTTTTTTTCCTGTTGTTTGATGGTTAACAAGCCCGTGAGTTCTAACAGTTCACAATCTCCCTGTAGATAACCTCGTGGAAGGAAAGCGGCGACGGAGAGGAAACGGGCCTGGGCCTGGAACGCCAAACAGCAGCTCCACAAACAGCCCAAAAACCCCAGCGAAACGGAAACTCGCAAGCTCCACAGAGGACGAAAGGACACCAGCGAAGAGAGGACGCAGAGGGGGTGGGGCCAGATCGGGTACGGGTGACGTGCACAGTCCGGACAGGGATTAATGACGTGCAGCCACAGCAGAGCAGCCTGAACTGAGGACATTTTAAAGCTCCTGGTTTTACTTTTAGTACTTGTAATAACGCCTTCATTTATTAGTTTATTGTTCATTTTAATGTTTTTAACTGCATCCTTTTACGTAACTCATTGTCAAATTATGCATTAGGTTTTAATTGCCTTTTATATATATTTTAGACACACATGTACCCTGGTTTTGTATCCCAGATATTTTACATAAATGATTGCTTTTCAAACCATTTACAAACATGAATCCAGATCCCTTTCTTTGAGTTTTAATGAGCAAGAAGATCCAGTTGTCTTATGGATACTGGTATGTAGATTTTGGGGTACACTTGGAAAGGCAGGTGGAATTGGTGTGTGTGTGTGTGTGTGTGTGTGTGTGTGTGTGTGTGTACTCACAGGGTGGTGGTTCATTTTATTTTGCATGCTCCACTGCAAGCGAAGAGCTGTAAATATGGTGTTTGGGTTTGTAAAGAAATGCATAAAGGAAAAAAAAGCAGATTTACATTTTCTACTTGCCCTAAATGTTGTTTTTCTGTTTGCCGTTTTTTATTTTTGTACTATAGATATAATGTGGATAACAAGTAATGAAAGTCTGCCACAACCAAAATCTGTTCTATAAATACTGTATAAATCAATATATACTGCGCAAATCAATATATACAACATTAATACATTTCTTAAATTGGACATATCTCTATTCCATGATATTAGGACTTTTCTTCTTAAAGTTTGAAGCTTATTGAAGTTTTGAATTTTGAATTAAAATTTTATTTTAGAATCAGACGTAAGTTTGGATTTAAAATACTGATTATTTCTGCAAAATGATGTATTGAAGATTATATCACACATCTTCCATAATGGTATTTAAAAACAAGGCACGGATTTGAAAGACCTTGATTACTTGTTAGCTACATTAGCTTGAAGAAGGTCCCACATCTTTTAACGCAAGTAGTAAATCTGTATTGATATCCTGTTATATATCCTACTCATCTATGTTAATATGTGGGTTCAGGTTTGAGATTGGCTCCTTGCGACACTTCTGGAAGCGGAGCTGAGCTGCCTTCTGACCCCACTGACCTACTGGTGACCCATGGCCCTCTTCCTGAGAGCACGTCTCTCTTCATGGGCTTTGTCTTCATGCTAACTGCGTCCTCTGACAAAGACAGGAAGTCCAACCAGGTGACCAGTGACGGAGAGGAAGGTGAGAAAAGAGGCTTCGGATCACTGTATATTATTTCAGGTTGTGGATAGTTTGTCAGACTCTCCCGTCTCTTTTTTTTTGTCGTTAAAAGACGTGCCAACAGCTCCATACAACAAGCAGTACACACAGAGACAGTTGGAGGCTGGTGGAGGAATGATCCTCCCTGAATTTAATGAAGAACAGGTAAGACATCATTAGTGACCTGTAGTAGTTTCAATTATTTCCACAGCTCTCGAAGTGTCAGGTTTAAAGTCTCCTGTGTGTTCTGTGTGTTCAGTGCAAAGCGGCGTATCAGAGCCTGTTGATCGCTGACAAGCATTGCCGCACGCAGATGTACCTGCTGTGCGTAGCGGGTGGAGTTCCCTGTGTCTCTCAGATGTGGGTGCGAGACTGCTGTCAAGAGAAGAAGCTGATGAACTACAGGAACTACCTGCTCCCTGCTGGAGTGGGGCCTGAGAAACGAATCATTGAATGGTAATTTATGTCCTGGACGTTTATACCGTAGTTTGGATCTATGATATGACACAAATTACAATATTTGAAGAAAATGTACTGGTATAAACAACATATCAATACATGGGAGTGGCAGAAAAATTGGTACACTTGTCTATGCAAACAGAAGTTTAGGCTGTGGTGTGTAAAGTATGGTGTTTATTGCCGTGGCCTAGTGGTTAGGGAACTGGTCTCGTGACCGGAAGGTCGCAGGTTCGATCCCCGCCCAAGGGAAGACATGACTGAGGCGCCCTTGAGCAAGGCACCTAACTCCTCTAACTGCTCCCTGGGCGCTGTGGTTTGGGGCTGCCCCCCGCTCTGGGCAAGTGTGTTCACTGCCCCCTAGTGTTCACTGGTGTGTGTGTCTCACTGCACAGATGGGTTAAATGCGGAGGTCTCATTCCATACACAGTAAGGCAAAATAGTTCACTTTCATTTCCGCAAGCTTGGGGGAATGTTAACTGGTTGTGGTGTTTAATATTCAAGATATCAGGAATGTCATTATAATATGCTGTAATGTATGAAATAAATTTCCAGGAAATTCTGTGACTAACATTTATTACATCCTAATTCACAATTGGTTTTAAAAAATGTTTTCTCTTCCCACAGGCATACACGCTGTAACCCTTTCAAAGCTTTGAAGGTCCTGGTGGTTTCAGAAGATCGTCTGGATTTGTGGACTTCGTTGCTCACCATGTGTGGAGCTGCAAAGGTCCAGCAACATAAAATAGGAAACAGTAGTTCTGGTAGGTTCATAAAGATATTCCACCCGTGATTTTATTTTATATACTGAATATTTTTCAGTTCCACTATTTTAAAATACAGCATGAGTGTGGTGTAGATCTGAAAATGTGTGGATGTATTCAGGAGGGAAATGTGTACACGGAAGTTCCAGGAAAACTGGTACACCAGTCTAATACTTGGTGTAAGTGAGTCCCCTACAGGAGCATAGGACTGCAAAAATACGACGGGGCATGGAAATCCACAAGTTTACAGAATATTTTTCGGAAAAAATTAAGCTTAACCAGACTCGGATGCGTGTTCCTAACCATAAATTGGCATCTGGCTGGAAGAGGCCAAACCCATCAGAATGAATGTAGGACATGAACAGATATAACACATCAGAAAGAGGCACACACAGCGTTCACCTGTCAGAGACGTTTGTAGATGTTTCAGGGGTCACATGGAATCCCAGCTACACAAACCTTGTACCATTATGAAACTGCCATTGATGTCTATCACTTTATAGACGCACTGGCTGATGCAACCAATGATGTCCATAGGTGACATTGCTACGTATTCTGCCAAGGATGGTCTGTGCCTGTTTTTTGTTACGAACTGTCAAAATAGCACAGTACCCTTAAAAATAATTTTATTTAATGCTTTTCCCTACAGTCTTGGCCTAGTCCAAGTTGCTGACACTTTCAGAGTCAACCTGAAGACAAGACTTGCGAAGCTTTACAACTCCTGTTGTTTTCTTTGTCCTTGTTTGTAGATATTTCAGCAGAGGGGTTAGACTTGGTGGTATCTGCGTCTCCGTGTCCTGCAGAGGTGCTGAAGTGTGTGACAGCCACAAAAACTCCGGTGGTGTCTCTGGAGTGGCTGGTTCAGTGTGTGATCTGCGGAGAACATCTGCCCTACGACAGCCAGCCAGAGTATCATCATGATTACTCTTCTTAGGCTCCGTCTCTTCTGTATTTTTTTAAACGTCCCGTACTGTTTTAGCACCTGCCTGCTTTTACTGTATATAGTTTTAAAACTGTTTTTGACATATTAAACTGTGTGTCTCCTTTTTTCTCTGGTTTTATTATGTTTTATTATAATTCAGGCAGCGGTATTTACAAGTATAACACGACTTTACTTTTAGACATCATACACATAGAAGACGGTTGTAAAATCATATTACGTCTCACAGTATATGACTTCAGGGTGTATTTACAGACTGTACGTTGAGGCAATGCATCCTTCAGTTCAGTTTCAGAGCCCGAAACTGCAACAAAAAAATACAAGTCTTACCATTGCTGTAGTTACCAAAGAAACAATATGAAAACGATTTGAGCTTCTGCCACACGTACCTTCCCAGCGTGCCTCCTGACTGGGTGTAGTATTTGTTATAGTCCAGACGCAGCAGTAGCTGAGCCAGGTCCGAATTGATTTGGTGGTTACGCACGCTGGAGAGGATCTTGAAAAGCAGGAACGACTGGCGGCTAAAACCCTGTTCAAACAGCAGCATGGGTTATGTTTACAAAATTCAGAATTAGCTAATTTATTGCCCAGCTGTAACTGGACAAAATCATAGTTCAAGACACGACAGAGACAATACACTGAAAACTAAGTGCCAGGTTCATCTTTCACTAAATTACAGGAATGTCAATATTGTTTTTAAAAGGTACACACACCACACGCTCTCCACTCGGCCCACACAAACATGCTGCTATTTAAACACCCGTCTCTAAGCCTCCATTAAACTTCCCTCACTGTCTCGAGGATTACAGACTTTACGCTGCCTCTATTTATATTCATCCTATGTACATGACCCTGCCCACTGCAGTGCAGAGCTGTCATGCGTCCCTCTGTAATTTGTGGATCAACAGCTTATACTGCCAGTAGTTGCCTGGCGGATGGCGTTTTATGGGCAGTTTATTTAAAATAAATATGCCCTAGTTTATTTATTTAAAAAATACATGCATTAAAAAAATGAAAATGAACCACTTGTTGACCACTGTGCTTGTACACAAAGAGAAATCTAAGCCACGCATTTAACCGCAAGTGAAGTGAATCGCACTAGTGAAAATGATAAAAATAATTAGAAGCCGATTTGAGATGCAAATCTGTGGGAATGACCCAATATAGACACGGATGGATATTTAGAGAAGAGAGATGAATGATTTCTAGAGATCTGCAACTATTCAACCACATTTTAATCAACTGCAGATGACTCGACGGCATCTGTGACGTCTTTGGCGTCAGTCGTTTTCAGACGACTGTATCTAATTTTAATGTTTACAATGGTGGTACATGTGGCATGCTGGGGTATTAAAGCTAAACAATGTAGATTTTGTTTCAAATCGGAGAAATATCTACATTGTTGAGGTCGGTTTGTGATTATTTGTGAGTTTTGCCTGTAACAGGATACGAGTTGTTTATTAGTTGCCAAACTAATATGCCCAATAATAAATCATTCCATTCTCACCACCTGCAAACACATGGACCGGGTTCCAGGACACTATACTACCTTAATAACTACTTGGTTCAATTGGTTTCCATTCCATTCCAAAACCTTTCAGTGCATCCATAAGGTCAATGTCAACATAATAACCAGGAATACATGAGCGGACCGACCTTCACCATAATGTCCAGCTGAGCTGCCCCTCTCTCATCCAGTGGCCCCAGGTTCTGACTCACCAGCAAGCAGAAATTGTGACAGAGATCCAAAATCTCATTCAAGCAATGAAACACCTGGGGAAGTCAGTTTTGAGGGTTAAAAATACAGACAGTACAAAACATGCACACTGATCAGCCTTAACATTAACACCACCTGCCATAACAGGTATAAAATCCCCCTTGGATGCCTGCGTCCCTGTATTACCAATTGTCCTTCCTTGGACCATCATTTTTTTTTTTAGGTACTAACCACTGCATAATGGGAACATCCCACATGACATACTGTTTCACAGATGTTCCTGACCCAGTTGTCTAGCCATCACAATTAGGCCTTGGTCAAAGTCACTTGGCCATTTTTCTACATGTCAACTTTGATAACTGACTATTCACTTATTGCCTAATATATCCCACCCCTTCACACTGAAATAAGATAACCAAATACTATTCACTTCACCTGTCAGTGGTTTTGTGTTCATGTCACAGCTGATCAGTTTAAGTATTTAAAAGGATCTGAGAGTCTCTTTAAGACCTACAGGCTTAAGAAGGATGAAGGACTGGGCTAGGAGATTACTAAGGAAATGATCATGAGCCATACGAATGCTCTCAAAGTCTCGGGTCGAGTTGATCTGCTGCAACAGCTGCGAAAACTGAGACTCCAAGACGTCCACCTGAGCGGGAAATGAATTGTGGAAATGATGGTCAGTGCTGAAAACCAGGTGCAGGAAAAAAAGGGAAAATTTTGTTTTGGGTAGCATAGCACCTGTAGGTAATACTGCAAGTTGTCCACAAGGAACGCCATGTGGTTGCGCAGCCTCCATTTGACTGCGTCGGTCTTGTTAGACTTGAGGTGTTTGCGCTGCATCTGTAGGGCCCAGCAGTGCTGCAGCTCTGACTGCACCCGACGCACACTCAGCAGATATCGAAACACTACGTTATACCTAAAGAAACACGACATTCACTCCTGTCCGTGAATTCAGTCCAAGCGAATTAAAGTGTGGACATACTGGAACAATACCATCCACTCCTCACATTTCTCATTACTTACTTCTCCAGCACAGCAGGAGTGAAGAGGATGTGCAGGGGCCATTGCACTTTGTAGGCCAGCCCCAGTGCAGCCCAGCCTGTTGAAGGAGGCTCTCGAGGAGAGGTTTCCTGAGGAGGTGTGGTGCCTTCTCGAGTTCCAGACGCCTCTGTAAAGACAGATATATATATCCATCTGTATTAAACGATCGAGCTTTACATTGATAGGCTTTGCACGTTCTCTATAAACAGGGTGTATGTGGGGCCTTATAGTTGTTCTAATTCTTAAATAAATAAATAAATGTCAACAATTCACATAAACACAGTGTTTCAGTTCAGACTGAGGTGCCCTTGAGCAAGACACCTAACTCCCCCAACTGCTTCGCGGGCGCCGTGGTTTGAGGCTGCCCCCCGCTCCGGGCAAGTGTCTTCACTGCCCCCTAGTGTTCACTGGTGTGTGTGTGTTTCACTGCATGGATGGGTTAAATGCGGAGGTCACATTCCTCTGTGTGTAAGCACAGTAGGCAAATAGTTCACATTCATTCATTCATTCACAATTGGGTAAACATCTGGTTTGATATTATAATAAAATGGTTTACCAGCAGTAAAAAAAAAAGTCTAATTAGCACTAAGAATTCTACCCTACCTTATATAAGATGGCCTAAATCTCACAGCCACCACTGAGTGGTGCTATAACCCTTTAACCAAACATTTACTAATGAGATTTAAAAAAGGCCCTTGCAACAGATATCGTAAACGTGACGCTTGAATATCTAAAGGAGCTGTTTGTGGCTGGCAGCTGTTTAATGTGTACAATAAGCAATAAAAAAAAAAACAAAAAAAAAACTGTCAAGGTGGTGAAGAGTACCTTTGGTGTCTTTGCCTTGATAGTCAATCGTGAGATGTAAGAGGGGTAACAGGTTGTCATCGTCGAGCAGAACTTTGTGAGCAGCTTGCTGAAAGGCCACATTCACATCTAAAACAAAATATATATATTAAATAAATGACAGAAGTGATCATTTCTAAATCCTTCCTAAACTTGTTTTAGTCCTAAATGAAAAAGCATCACAGGTTGATGACGGTGTAGGAGAGGTACTAGCCTGCTCACATCATACACACCATGTTCAGTCACAGCCGATGGTGGGGTTTTTAGCATGTGCTGGGCAAGGTCGATGAAGGCCTGATACAGTTCACCACGTCCCAACAAATAAAAATCCTTTATGATCTACAGGAGAGAAAAAAATCATATATGCACAGCAATTAAAGATGGATATGATAATGATAAGAAGAATAATAAGTGCTGATAACACCTGCATTATACAGTCACTGAGCACTTTATTAGGTACACCTTTAAATGTATTACTTCCTGCAATTATTTTATAAGTCAGTCGTGTGAGACTAATGTAGGTATGGTCCAGCAGTTTCAAATCAAAAAGGTCAAAATATAATCTTAGTGATTTTGAGTGTGGCGTGATTAGTTATACCTGATGCACTGGTTTAAGAATTTCTCTAATTACTGGTGTACTGGGATTTTCATGCACAGAATGCATTCGGAATAATGCAATAAAGAAACAGCATCCAGTGAGAGGCCGTCTTGCAGAGAGAAACACCTTGACAGAGAGGTCGATAGCAAGACTGGTTACAAAAACAATACCAAGGACCAGAATCTGAACTAAATGTTTCCAGGACCTTGTAGAGAATTGAGGTAGTTATGGGAAGACCCTACCTAGTATTAGTACAGTGTTTCTTTTCAAGTGCTCAGTGAGTGTATTTTGATTTACGGAAGCATTATTATAGGTAAACTTATCATTATATCCATAGAATATTCATCATCACTATATAACACAACATATATATTATATGTATATAACGTATCATCCCGTTTACCTTGAGTTGACCTAAAAGATCAGATTCTTCCACCATCAAAGTCCAAAGATGCTATAAGATACAAAATAAAAGGTACTATGTGACATTCTAGGCATTTATAAAACAGCAACACTGTCCTGCAAGAAGATGAAATTGGGATTTTATTATAGAGTCTCATATCTTATTATATATATTATATCTTCTTAAGTTAAGAAGTTTTATCTTTTCAGTTGTCAGCAACTTTTTTTTTACATTTACATTTACGGCATTTGGCAGATGCTCTTATCCAAAGCGACTTACACACTTACTGGTATTACAGGTAGGCCAACGTTGTGTTAGGGGTCTTGCCCAAGGACCCTTATTAGTGTAGTACAGATTGGCTGACCAGACCAGGAATCGAACCCAGGTCTCTCACATGGGAGCCAATGATGTTACCGCTGTACCACACCAACCAGAACTTGACTATCATAGTGCTATAAGATTTTTTGTCGTTTGTCTATTCATCACTTTGTTCTTTATAAAAAAAACTGCATTGTCTTTGTTAAATACAACAAGGCTAATTCATTGGTACATTTTAATTTATTACTTAAACTATATTAGGTTTAATACCTTCTTATCTTTGGTAATCTTATATATCAAAAAGGTAGTGGAAATTACAGTCCACGTTCTCAATCAGTGCATCTTCTTAAGGTTCCTACAGTATGTACTAAAATAGGAAAACATGCACCATTGGATCGGAAAGTGGCACAGAAAGTGTTAAGGTGGTAAAATCACATGACTTACTGCCATTAAATATATTTTTAAAAGCATTCATCAGAAAACGGAACTGGGTAAAATGGTTTGTAAATGTTTGAAATAGTTTACTAAGGGTTGATTTTGAAATGATTATTTATGTTTTAAATGTTTCAGTTTGTTTGTTGTTTGTCTTGTGGAAACGTTGTATGTGCTGCTGCCAGTCTCTCCTGTAAAACAGATTCTCAAATCTCAATGAGATTCTTTTCCTGGTTAAATAAAGGTAAATAAAAAAATAAAAAACCCACCTCAGCAACTGTGCTTCGAATTCCGTCAATTACATTCTCAAAGTCCACCAGGCTGAAAAGTGGCTGCTGTTTGAGTCTGTGGAGCTCTGCAGCAAACGTGTCCTCTTGGTGTTTCAGTATGGAACCTGAGTTAGGCGGAGTAAAGCCGGTCATGGTCATACTATATAGACTTGAATACAAAATAATGTATCTACTGCAGACTCACCAGCTCTGGAAGGACTGTGGTTGTGGTTCTCAAACATTTGGACTGATTCCCCGACAAAGAGGATCTTTTCAGCTACTCGGACAGGAATGTATGAGGGTAGCATCTCGACACGTAGAGAGAACTGCTGGAGGGATGGTGCGAGCATGTTCTCTTCCTCGATCAGTCTCTACATAGGAAGACGTTCGGAAAGGTTTCATCAACCAGCAAGCTGTTATGCATCAGGCAGAGATATACAGCTGTATTTTATTTGAAGTGAAGCAGAGCGGTTACTCACCAAGTCCTGCAGCTCCCTGAGTTGCTTCCCACTCAGACCTCCAATGCCAAGATCCTCCTCCTCTTCTTCCTGCGCTGCTGCGGCACCTCCTGCGCTGGGGCCCTGTCTGACGAAGAACTCCTCACTCTGGTCCAGGAGCAGGCCATGCAGCATCCACGCAGCCAACTGCTTATACATCACTCCGTGGCACACAGCAAGGATCCTACTCACACAAAATACTCGTTACTGGAGTCAAACTAAAATCAACCAAAAAAATCATTTATTTTCGTACATTTTTCACAGCACTAGTCATGCCAAAAACAACCATATAAATACCAAAATTTTTAGACTCATGTTAGGAAACCTGCAGTCTGATTAAAGTCATGTCCACGTTTTATTACAGGACCTGTAAGTCAGTGTGTAATGATCTTGTAAGACACGCACTTTTCCAAGGCCATCCGAACAGGCGGCAGTCCTCCACAGCTGTGCTTGTAAACAGTCTCCAGGATCTGACAGCCATGGATCTGATCCGAGCATAAAACAGATGATGGTTAACGTAGTTCATACACATACTCCTGTGATTATTTCTGTTAATGTGGAAAAGACTTGAAGGCATGAACCTTTTGAGATTTGATGGTCTCCACAACAACCATTACGGAGGGGAACAGCAACTGAAACTGGTTCACAAGAAAAACCATAGGACAGAGTGTGTGTGATTATTGATTCGTTCAACGATTAATGGAGAATTAAAATGGAATGGTCACTACCTGTTCCAGCTTGTAGTTTACATGGGAAATGGAGAGATGGGGATCACCAAGAAACTGCAGAAATATTTACAAGGACTGATTTCAGAAATGACATTATATAACAATGTAACAGTATATAATATTTTCCTGTCCGATTAAGTCACACCTCTTGTTCAAGATCTAGCAATGCTTGTCTGTAAGGCTGCAACATGGAGTGTAGGCCAGTGCAGAAAGCCCTCAGGTATATCCCATGTAATCCACTTTGGCATGGCTGGCTCAAATGGTGCTCCTGGATATAATAAAATAGAAATCAGCGACACCCAATATGTTTTATTTGAACTACAGAAGCTCCAGGTGTGGACTGATTATGACTATTAGGCTCATACTAGCTTAAATAGTAAATATATTTGTTTAATCTAGACATTGTTATACACTGCTAACTTATTTAATGCCCATAAAATACTTCTGATGTTTTCCATAATTTAACAAAAAGACTGTACAGTTACTGATCCTGACTGTCAGGATCAGATAAGATCAGTATGAAGTACTGGACAATACTCACATATCTTATATCAATATTACTATATATAAAAGATTGTACAGAGTCAGTACAATTACTTAGAGGATCAGATCAGATCAGATCAGTATGTAGTACTGGAAAACACTCAGATCTGATATATCTGATATCAGTATTGTAAGAACGAAAACTTCACAGCATCCCAACAACTGCTCCTACTTGTTGATGGACATGTCCTGTGTGTTGCTCTATGAACTCTGTGAACCGCACATAGTCTGTGCCCATCTTGCACAGCCGGTTCAGGACACTGGTTTCACTGGGATGGAGAAAGGGCAGGTCCTGGGACACCTGCAACAAGCAACATACAGTGATTGAACTCCAAGTGACTCCATGTTGGAAATCTAGAGCAGAGTGAACGAACCTTATATTGGGCACAACTGGGATTCGGCTATTGAAGGAATTATTAAATCTTTAGATACACTATATGGACAAAAGTATTCAGACACCTACAGGTACTTTTACGATTTCTCATTCTAAATCCGTAAGCATTTATAAAGAGTCTGTCTCCACTTTGCAACTATAACACTTCCCACTTTTTTGGGAAAGCTTTTTTGGAGTGCATTTCTGACGTCAGACACAGATATTAGACGAGAAGACCTAGCTTGCAGTCTCTATTGTAGTTCATCCCAAAAGTGTTGGAGAGGTTTGAGGTCAGGGTTCTGGGTGGGCCAGTCAAGTTTGTTGACTGGAGTCAGACATTTACCGTTCTCCTAGCATTCGCCAAATCCAGACTCATCCATCAGACCTCCAGACAGAGAAGCGTGTCCCTCTGCAGAACACGTTTCCATGCACTTTACACCACTCTATCTGATGTTTACCGATGTAAAGCCTGCATGTAGTTGGAAACCAACAAAACCCCAAGTTTTTGTGCTGATGTTAATGCCAGAGGAAGTCCGGAACTCTGCAGATAATGATTCAGTGACTCAGCTCTGTAACTCTGAATGGTCTGACACTTTGTATCGGAGCTGCTGTGGTTCCTAAACATCTCCACTGTTTAATTAAAAAAAAAAAGATGAAAGTGAACTATTTTGCCTTACTGTGTTTTTTTGCACACAGAAGGAATGTGACCTCCGTATTTAACCCATCCGCGCAGTGAAACACACACACCAGTGAACACTAGGGGGGCAGTGTACACACATGCCCGGAGCAGGGGGCAGCCCCAAACCACAGCGCCCGGGGAGCAGTTAGGGGAGTTAGGTGCCTTGCTCAAGGGCA
>JAOVVF010000036.1:10078115-10088409 GCA_028565595.1 Duopalatinus emarginatus | reverse complement strand
TTCAGTACGGAAGTATGTGATTTCGGACGCAGCCTTACTCTTACTGAAGCAGCGCGCGACAAGCCTCAACATGAACTGCGGGTGAATCTCAGGGCCAAATTAGAATTTGCGTTAACAGCACTATTTTTTTTAATCGCGCTAATTTGAGATCGCGTTAATGCGTTATTATCGCGTTAACTTCGACAGCTCTAAAATACACAACTAAAAAGCATGACGTTTTATTCTTTCATAATTTATAAGTGGTAATCTTTGTCGAAGTGGTGTTTAATAAGAGGAATAAAACACTTGAAGACATGCTGTTATTGGAAAATGATGAACTTTTGAAACTATTTAGTAGCTCTGTTGCATAACCTGTCATTGATTAGTTTCCTTTACCAGCACACCACACTGTGTTTTATTTCTCATTTATATTACTACTACTTTAATTGGACTGAACCTCAAAATTCAGCACTCACTTTTAAGTATGTGTAGGCAACTTTTGAGGATTACTATGATGATTCCAAATCAATACATTTACATATTTATGCAGTACTGTCTTAGCATAAATCTGTGATAGATAGATACACATGAATTAATATGAGTCAGAAAAACTTGAGCCTGAAACTTGGACTGAATTCATATTTTAGCCTTTAGATGGTGACTCAGTAGTGGGAGAACATAATTTTAGAGTATTTCTCTATGGATTTAGTAATGCTACCTCATTAGTATATTAATAAAGAACAAAATTTACTGCAGCATTAATCATCTATTCAGTTTCAGGAACTCTTTATATCTGAACTGAATCACAGATTTATTTCATTTTCTTTCCTCGCACAAATATCTGTAATCTCCTGAATAATCCAGGCTTGACAGCTTTGAGCTTGAAGCTCTTCAATAAATCTTAAGTTTTAAGATCTGGGTTCAACACACCAGGGATTCCCAGAGAAGGTGGTAGTGTGAGACATTTATGATGGGTCTTTATTTGTGATAAAAACAGTGACAAGAATCGAGATATGGGTTTGTTTTTCTGGATGTTACATGAGATGTTACAAGTGGGAAGTAAGATTGAGAATTCATTATCTGCTAAAATTACTTATTTCCTTTCATTCATTTTACTCAACATGTGTGCAGGGTCTGTTGTTTTTGTTTTTCAGACACACACACACACACACACACACACACACACACGCAAAGGAAGGGAGTCCAATTAAATGAACTGACAGAAGCTTGGCTTGGAATTGATTTCTTGTGGGTGTATAATTATATTGTGTGTGTGTGTGTGTGTGTGTGTGTGTGTGTGTGTGTGTGTGTCTTTTCATATGGTTGACTTTTTCTGAGGGTAGTGATGCAGAGAATATATCTATTTTGTCCTATGGAGACCCTGCACACTTGATTATCTTGTTCAGGGGCCCTTAGATTTTGAGTTGCCAGGTTACTTGCTTTACCTTTCTAGCATTTAACTGACTGGATTCCAGCATTGGAATTTTCCATATTGTTACGCTCCTGGTATGAAAGTGTATTATTAGTCTACTGTCCTTGCACACAGATCAATGTGACCTCCACATGTAACCTATGCGTGCAGTAAAACACTAGGGGGCAGTGAACACACTTGCCCAAAGCAGGGAGCAGCCGCAAACTACGCTGACCGGAGAGCAGTTGGGGTTAGATGCCTTGCTCTAGGCCATTTCAGTCGTGTCCTGCCTTGTGCGGGGATCAAACCCGGGACCTTCCTGTCAAAGGACCGGTTCCCTAGCCACTAGGCCACAGCTGCCCCAAAAAGCAGAAGGGGGAGTGCGAACGCAGTCCCCCACTATCAGAAATTATGTGATTCCTGCAGTTTGGGAATTCGCAAAGGTCAGAACAGCCCCAATGCAATGGCTGAGCCTCACTGTGGGCAAACCACCTTCTTGATCATGGTATTGCCCCTGCCAGGTAAGTAGCTCAATATAAATTGTTATTTACTGACTTGCTAGGTTATTAGTTAATAGAGGTAACTATAGGTAAAGTCTAAAATCCTGATCACTGTTTGGCAGGTGCAGACATGTACCTACATGATAGGCAATGCAGTCGATTTGGAATCTAGAATAAAAACATATACACTGAAGAAAACTTGTACAGATTGGTGGTGGTTCCATAATGTTACAGGGTTTGTTTAGCTGGCATTCCATAGGACCCCTGGTGCGTCTACTGAAATGTCTCTGACAGGTGAACACTATGTGTGTGTCCTTTCCTCATGTCCTGCATTCATATTGATGGGTTTGGGCGTTTCCAACAGGACAACGAATCACTGCACACATCTAGACGTGCCAAATTATGGTTAGAGGACCACCCATCTGAATTCTCATTGCCTGAATACTGAATATTTCTGCCACTGTCTATGCCCTATGGGGTGCCTACTAATTACTAGACTGGAGTGCCTGTTTTACTGGTATTTCAGTGTGGAAAAAATTGTGCACTATATACAGTCAAGGTCAAACATCTCTAATGACCACTGAATCTCACTGAGATTTTACTTGACCTATTTAAAATGGCAACTGAGTTTAAATTACACTGTTGGTAAATGTAAAGAGGTGACTAAGTTTTGCCTAACAGCACAACCCATATAAAGTCACATCGGTTCATTAGGCACTTACAATTCAGACAAATCTATTTGCAGCTCTGCTACAAATTATATAATTAGATCAGCCATTTGTAGTCTCATTGCGACAGTAATCAAATGACAAAATACAGTCTGTTCAGTTTGATATAAAGGAAAATAGGAATGCAGAGAGAGGCACAACCAGGGTTTAAAGAGAGATGAGACCACAGGGGAGCTGAGCTCCACCATCACAGATGAACTCTGTAATTGGATGGAAATGGAAATGTAGCATTGCATAATGGGGTTGATGATATAATACTGCTTCATACTGCTGTATAGAGAAATGCCTTTATTTAAAAAAATGTCTTTATGTATTTAATGTAATAAACATTAAGTGCTGTATACATATATCGGATTAAAGTAATAGGTCTTGTCAAAACATATTATGTTGGGAAAACTGACAATGACAGGATTTTGAAAATGTGATCTAGCCACCCAGTGTAAGATGAATACATTAAATACTTAGGACCAAATCCCAGATCATTCATTAAAACTTATTTTAATCTTATTCCATGATATCAGAGATGAACTCCATAAAAACATACATCTACTCTCCCATCCCCTAAATGCTAAACGAACTACTAAATCATATAGTCAAACTGAAAATTAGTAAGTAGAAGTAAAGGTTCACACCAGAGCAACTATAAATAAAAGTCTTCTGTCTGGTAATAAAAGTCTATTGACAGTTTCCATGTGTCTTATGGACAATTTGTTGCATATTTTTCATAAGCATATCTGTTGGTATGTTGTTAAGGTTTAATATGTTTTTTTTGTTTTTTTGTTTTTTTACATTTCACAAGATTTTATTTTATTTATGACACTCTTTCCTATCTGGAGATCTGTATGCTAGCTACAGAGCAAGTTCTTGTAACTATGCTAAGATCCTGCCATTTAAAATATAAGAGCAGTACAAAAAGTGTCTTTCCAAGACAAAAGAGGCAATAAAACAGTTTGACACTTCACATTTTTTAACTTTTTTATTTATAAAGAATACAAAATAATGTTAACATTAACAGTTATCCACTAGCATACTAACGTTACCAACTGAAACGGCACCACTAATCAAGCAAAAATATATTTCTATAATCGTATGTACTGAATTGTATTACATTTTCACAGTGTATTATATACCACAGTTTGATGTAGTTTTCCCAATGCCTGTGTGAATGCAGTGGAGCATTTGTGCGTCAGTGTGAGGTGACTGACATGCTGGGCTTTAATTACACAGATAAGAGTTTGAAACCAGTATTTATTCCAGTTCCATAATCCTGAAGCTAGATTACTTAGGCAAATACACTTCATCCACCTAATCAAGCCTGGTAGATACAGTAATCATGATATGCAATACGTCAATGTGTTCTGATTAAAAGTTCATGATTGTTTCATCATTTAGGCCTTACCGATCGCCAATTGATTGCATACGTTATTTTAATACCTAAGGCATCACTGAATTTCTATAAAATCATTTCTTCATAAATATGATAGTCAGAATGTTATTACTGTAATGTGGAGGTGGCATATAAGACATCAGGTACCTGGAGAGCCAATAAAGGAGTGGGATCTCAGACAGATCTGAGTCAGTGCTTTTGACCTGGGTGTCAGATACGTTTACAGAACCGTCTGTGTTTAAGTTTAAATCTCACCTTTCACATAAACCTGGCAGAGAAAATAACAAGATAGAGAGACAATTAGATGATATTGAATCTGTCTTTATAAAGTTTTAGGTGATGCTAGGATTACTGTAGCAGAAGCGGTAGAAGAAACATTATGGATGTGGCAGCTGCGTGGGAAATTTTGCCTGTAGCTTAAGAAGAAGACATTAAAGGCAAGCCATATTTATACAGTATACAGGTGACATGGGGCTGACTGCTGTAAAATCAGGTAGAAAACTTCTTATTTAATAAAAATAAATAAATAAATAAAAATAAATAAATAAATATAATAATAATAATAATAATAATAATAATAATAATAATAATAATAATAATAATAATAATAATAACTGATGACTCCCTAACACATAGATACTGAGTACTCTGTGAGTATCTGCCAGTCCTACAGATTCATACTGCATATTACTTGCTTATGCTAGCGTTTATGGTCTGTATAATAAGTGGAGCTCCACCATCAGAGGTGAACTCTATAATTAGATGGGAATGTAAAATATAGCATTGCATAATGGGGTTGATGATATAATACTGCTTCATACTGCTATATAGAGAAATGCATTTATGTATTTGATGTAATAAACATTAAGCACTGTATTAATATTTTACATATTAACAAGTAATATGTCGATATTGATTATATATATCGGTTATCGAATATATCGATTAAATTAATATGTCTTTGTCAAAACATTTTGTTGGCAAAACTGACAACGACCGGATTTTGAAAATGTGATCTAGCCACCCAGTGTAAACCGAATACACTCAATCCTTAGGACTAAACTGCAGATCATTAATTAAAACTTATTTTAATCATATTCCATGACATCAGAGATTAACTCTATAAAAACTGAACAGTAATGATCTCCTCTTTCATCTCCCAAATAATAATAATCCGAGTAGTTTTCCCTGTTAATTGTGTTAAATAACTAATTCCTCCCTAACACATCATAGATACTGAGTATTTTATGAGTATTGGAGTACTATTAGTTCTGTTACTGCTACAAATTCATATTACATGTTACATATTACATGCTTATTCTAGTGTATGTATGGTCCATGTAATTAGTGGAAATTATGATGTGATGGCCAACTCTAGCCATTTTAAATACAGATACAGTAAAGAAAAAAACTCTAGAGCTTTATGTCTGCCCTTTTCTGTTGATTTGTGGCTTGAGGCAACTGCCATGACTGTTTTATTTTTTTTAATCCACATTGTTCTGTAGCAATGTCAGGGTCTGCAGTCAACCCATTGTGCGTCACTGTGAGGTAATTAAAGGTCTTTTAAGAAGTCTTCTTCAGTGCTGAGGCGTCCGCCCTGCCTACACAGCTGTATTTGCAGTAGCAAGGCACATGCTTATTTTATAACTACAATTTCTGTTAAGATATTTCTAAGACTCCACCCACGTGCCGCCCCATAATCCTTTTTTAGTCAAACATCCAATCCAGAATTGAGGGAGAATTACATTCTTGGTGATTATGATTCAACAGATCAGTCCTAGAGTAACACAATATCCTACAATAATCGAATACATTTATTTTGCTTTTCTTTTCTCTGGATTAATGATAGATATCATGGCAGGATTTGTAATCTTGTGGAGTGTGTTGTTGCTTTGCAAATGTTTGTGTATTATAAGATTAGACCCTAAACAAGTCTAGGCAGTCAGAAGAGATGACATTTTCATTTCGCACAGTGACAAAAAATGTATTTCGGGAAGTGTGCAAATCAGGCAGTTATTATTCAGAGGTGCATTTCCTTGGGATTAGGCTATGCAAATATTGTCAGACTCCCTTCCTATTTGATACACCCCTACCTGAGAAAAGTCTAATTACTGAGATGTCATGTAGTGATTTTACAAACTTGAAGTTACCTTAAGGTCAGTGTTCACAAGGTCTCAACAATATAATTAACATGGTGCTAGACATCTAGTCCATAAATGACCAGTGCAGGATGTTTATATCAAACCCCAGACGCCGTTAATTAACCCACAATACAAATATCCGAATCTGGTGGTACATGTTTTACATCTGGAGTATTTATGGAAGCTGTGTTTGTCAACCTGGCGGTTGTATCTGGAAAGGTCATTACACCGCATGCCATCCTCCTCCGGCAACAGCACAAGATATTGCAAGTGAACGAGATGAATAATGATGGAGCCAGTGTTTACTGAAGTCAAGATAATGATTTGCATTACTCACCCATTGACTTACCCCCTGGAGGATTTGCAATGCTATTGAGCCTGATGTCTAATTTTACAGGCAAAGTGGAATAACAAATCATTCCCAATTAGTCAGTAATGCTTTTGATAGAATTGAAACCAGTCTGTTAATATCGAGGATGGTGTCAATGTTGCATTTGATAAAAGTCTACCAACTCATTTGTTTCTCCCAAATCCAATTATAAGCCAATGATATCCTCATTAGAGCTCACAATGGGGCCCCTCTAACCTTCCAGGCACAGTACCGGTGCTGTAATATGGTGAGTGTTGTACACACTCAATAACAGCAAGCACAGTTAGTCTATTAAAAACATAATAATTTAACTATAAATACAATGTTCTGTGTTCAGTGAAATGAATTATGAATCATCCTGCTATAAATATAAATATAACAGCTGTAGTCATGGATGGTATGGTAATGGATATCACCTGCTAGCCCTTAGATTTATTTAAAACAACAACACAGTAATATGTTGTTAAAGATGTCATAAATACTGAAGACTAGGGTCAGCTGTAACAACATTTTTGTAAATGGTTAAACATTATAAAGGTTTAATTTGTTGTAGCGTGATGAATACACTTGTCCGTTTCAAGTTTATAGTTAGCAAATACCATTTCATGGGGCTAATTGTCATTTTTGTAATGTATCATGTATTTCATATAACATTGTATTATATATTTCAAATATTGCAAATATTATATATACATGATATCGTAACACTGTTACAGCTAACCCCAGATTGATCGACCATCTTGAAATCTGATATACCCAGCTTATCATTATCAACAAGCAATCATGATCATCAAATGCCCAGAGATCAAACCTTGTTTTTTTGCAAACAGAATGAAAGAATAATTTAAGTGGATTAGTAAAAGTCTCAAAGTCTGACTGTTGATGGGACAGCTGTAGGTTTGTCAATAAGGAACCAGTCTTGGGACCAGAAAGTCCCCAGTTTGAGCCCCGCAATTGACTCGACTCGACTCTTGAGCAAGGCAGTAAACTCCCAACTGCTCCCCAGTACTGCATACTTATACTGAACAAAATTATAAAACAAACACTTTTGCTTTTGCTCCCATTTTTTATAAGCTGATCTCAAAGATCTACCTAAGGTGTGGCATATCAAGCTACCTTGACAAGATCCACCACCACCATTTGCCACTCGATTCACAACAAGGCCCTCTGGTGGACATTCCTGCAGTTAGCATGCCAACTGCATGCTACCTCGAAACTTGTGACATCCGTGACATTGTGCTGTGTGATAAAACTGCACATTTTTGAGTGGCCTTTTATTGTGGCCAGCCTATGGCACACCTGTGCCTGTCTAATCAGCACTGATGAGTTGGACGGATTGTCTTGGCAAAGGAGAAGTGCTCACTAATACAGATTTAGACAAATTGAACAATATCTGAAAGAAAAGGACTTTTGTGTTCATAGAAAAAGTCTTAGATCTTTGAGTTCAGCTCAAAAAAAGAAAAATGGGAGCAAAAACAAAAGTGTTGCATTTATAATTTTGTTCAGTATATGTATTATTCTAGTCTGACCTTTTTATTTTAAATCCTTAAGTGAGTATTAAACAGTGCCTATTAAACAGCAGCTGTGTTTTTGCTAGTATGCATACTGAAAGTGAAGCATATTTGCCCCTGTTGCAACTGTCCCCACTTTCTCCTGACTCCTTCATTACTTGACTTCTCCCTGCAAGCCTTTAATAAAAGGTGTTGTCTGTTCTATCTCAACAGTGTGTGGGCTTGATCATGAAGGTAACTGCTGTCTTACACTCAGCTGCTGTATTTCCTGATGTAACAGCACTCATAAATAAAAATGCATGAAAAGAAAAAAATGAAAAATGTACAGTAAAGTCAGTATACTACTTGGACTGTATTTTGTTTATTTATTTCTTTTTGTATTTTTGTGATGTTTACTGTATGTAGCACACATTTTTGGCCACAATGTGGCAGCATAGTGTAGTAACATGCACTTAATTAAAATAGTACTAAATGTCAATATGTTAAAAGAACGCCAATAAAATGTGATTGCAAAAGAAGTGTAAACCAGTCTAAACCAAGATTATTACAATACATCTTTAATAAACTGCCCACGGATGAAACTGGAGCTTATTAACAGGGCAGCCTGAAAATTTATTCTGTGTACCTCTAACCTCAAACACCAAACAGCCAGGGAACCTAATATATTCTCTTATCCACAGCCAAAATTGTCATCTGCAATGTTTAATAGGCACAAACATGAGATCCCAGAAGATGTAAAGCAAATACTAGATAGCTGATGAGTTTGAATGGACATTGAACATATGTCTGCTTTTAGGGGGTTCAGATTAAACTATAGGTTTATAGGCAAGTTTCAACTGCTTCAGGAGGTAATGGTTATTAAAAGTATCACAAATTGAATGATTGTAGTGACCTGTGGCTGATTCTGGACTTCTAGACTGATTCTGGTGTTTTTGAAGCTTTCCAACAACAGACTTGTGCACTGCAAATTAATTCCTGAAACAAATATGGCAATATAATTGCAATGTGAAATGGCTGCTGGTAAATAAGTTTGATGTAAAATGTTTTTTTTATTTTTTTGAGTGTGGGTTCATGTCATATTTCATCTAAAACCAAAGATGCTTAAGTAAAAAGACCACTGATCATGGTCACTGACGGCATGCCTGTTTATCCACTTTCGAAAAATGATGGATGATTTTCATATACTGCATAGTAGGAAGTGGTGAAAGATTCTGAAATATTGATTCGGCAGGCCAAAGAAAAAATACTATCTAATCCCAGAGCTAGTTTCTGCAGACAGTTTTTCCCATGCATCCAGTGGACAAATCAAACAACACATTTCCCTTGTTTTACTCATTATGTGAATCTTTACACAAATGTGATTCTTTTCTTTATTGATTTATTGGAAATATTTTTAACCTTTTTATTTTATCTATAACTATAATGAACCATGCAAGTATGAATTGCCAGTCAGTCATCCTTAATTAATACTTAATGCTTATGAAATACTGTCTGTGTATTAACACTGCAGCCAGAGTGTAATTACTGTCATGATATGAATGGAATGTAAGCAATTTATTATATTTAATACGGAGGGGATTATGAACTACTGCTCATGGCATGGTTAATTTCAAAATTTCAGATAGATAAATAACTACTTCTATCTGCCCTCCTTCACATACACAAACTGGAAAGTGTCACTGTGATTGACAAAGGAGAGAGACAGTGCCACCGTACCCATGTTCGATCCAAACAGAATGGCCAGTTTTGCTCTGTCACAGACAGCTGTGGCATCACCATAATTTAAACTCACACACTTTTCTGTTGTGCCCCAAGACTATAATTAATTGTAATATTTTAAGAGCACGATAACCAATCATTCTGAATTTGCTGCACAAATCCATAGTTAAGGAGAGAGCAGTCCCTGTCTGTCACATGACTGTTCACAGATTCCTGAAGACAAGCACCTTGTTTCACGTAATTAGTCACTATATAGTCACTGTGTTTCACTGCCTTAATTATCCTGTGTTGCTTTCTTGCCTTGTTTCATGCTATGCTGGTGTGTTTCCTAGTCTGTTGTATTTTTTCAATTTTTTGCATCACCTGTTTTTTTTTTATTTCTATTATATATAAACACTATGGTTAGCATGAGTAACAACTTAAAATGTTGCAACTTAAAAACGTATTCCTTGCGTATTATTGTTTTGTGTTTGAAAAAAATGTGGAGTAGGATTTACTTAAAAAAAGTTAGGAAAGTTTTTCCACGTAAAAACTGCTAGTAAATTTAA
>JAOVVF010000036.1:10032203-10078015 GCA_028565595.1 Duopalatinus emarginatus | reverse complement strand
TGTTGTGTGTTGTATTGTGTTGTGTTGTATTGTGTTGTGTGTTGTATTGTGTTGTGTGTTGTATTGTGTTGTGTTGTGTGTTGTATTGTATTGTGTTGTGTTGTGTTGTGTGTTGTGTGTTGTATTGTGTTGTGTTGTATTGTGTTGTGTTGTGTTGTGTTGTGTTGTGTGTTGTGTTGTGTTGTGTGTTGTGTGTTGTATTGTATTGTGTTGTGTTGTGTGTTGTGTGTTGTATTGTGTTGTGTTTTGCCCCTCATTGGGCAGCAGAGGGCAATATAGACTCAGTTTGCCCTGCTTGTTTGATGGGTGTTTCCTGGAGTGCTTTAGGATTTAGGCAGGAACTCAGTTTTACACACTCTCTGTCTTTCTCATACACACACACACACACACACACACATCCAGGACACAAGCACAAGGGAGGGTTTGAAGGAGAAAAAGAAGGAGGAGGAGGAAAAAAAGTTTTAGAGACTTGTGAAGAGGAACCAGGGAGGAGGCTAGAGGAGCCCTCCGTCTTCCTGGGTTGAAGGATATACTATATATTGGGGAAACTGGTAGAAACGGAGGATTTGGTGTAAACTTCTGTGCAAACATGTCAACTTCAGATGAAGCAGACGGGCTGCGGCCGCGTTATGGCTGTGAGTATGTTTTCAACGCAACACCCTGCGTGGGGCTTTTTTTTCTTTTTTTTTTCTTACACGCACACTGACACGCACATTCACGTCCGTGCTTTTGAAACGGGGCTACCAAGTTTCCAGACACTTATACCACGTAACAAAATGACTTTTTCTAACATGTAAAACCTTGACCTTTTTCAGGTCCATCTTATCTCCTGAAGCACTTCCGCGTTTTACCAAACTTCATCTCAATCTTGTGAATCTCAGGTGTTTATTTAATCCGCCTTAACAATCATTAAACAGCGTGTTTATCACATTTAAGCACCTTTACAACAATATAACACCTTTTAGTCATGTTTTATTTACTAAACAAGCTTTAATCCAGCTGCAGACTCCATAAACACCAGATAACCAGTGTGTGTTGTTTCCTATGTAACCCTGTCTAACACTGGGTTTAATTATTACCTCTCTCTGTATCCTGAGGTCCATCTGTCCTTAACTCATCCTCTACACATGCTCCTCATGGTACCCTGATGAACTGTGAGATCATTCCTCAAGATTCGTCAAAAAGTGCAGGACGATTCTGACCCACAAAGAAGTCAAGTTTGGTCCCTCGAGTTGTTTTTGTCCGGTTTTGGTTACACAGGACCAAGGGATTCTGGTTCTCCAAATAGATGTAGGGTGAAGCTGATAGTCTGTGAATGTGTGTACACGTTGCGAGACGTTTCGATGTTTGGCCCTTTGCAAGGTTGTGGTGGTGGTGGTGGTGATGATGATGGTAGTGGTGATGATGAAGAAAGGTCGTCTTGTAGTTGCAGACAGTATTTCATACACTGGGGATGGTAAATAGTGATTAGTACACTCGTTATGGAAGGACGAGCAAGTTGTTATGTTGAGTTGTGAAAAGTGAAATGGATGGATGGATGGATGAATAGGTAAATAGATTAATAGTAAAGTAATGCTGTTTTGTAGGGTAGATGAATTTGCGGTGCAGAAGGTGATTGATAAAGAGACACGCCTCTCTCGGTCTCTTTTGGTCTCTCCATTTTTGTCATTATGTCTCTATTTCCTTCACTCTGTTTTCCCACTTTCTTATTGACTCTTTGCCTTTCTCTGTCTCTTTCTCTCACTCTTTTTTTTGCGCTGATTCTGTCTCTGTCTCTTTATTCCTCTCTGTCTTTCTCTTGTCTCACTGTGCCTGTCTCTCTTTCCATCTTCCTTTCTCTTCTGTGTCTCTGCCTCTTTCTTTCTCTCCCTCTCTCTCTCTCTCTCTCTTTCCTCTCTGCATTTCTCTCTCTCTCTCCTCTGTCACTCCCTCTTGCTCCCTGTCTCTTTCTTCTGCTTGTCCCCCAGTCTCTATATCCTCTCAACGTCTCTCTTGTCTTATGTGTCTCTTTCTCTTCTCACTGTGTCTGTTACTCTCATCTGTCTCTCTGTTTTTCTCTCTTCTCTGTGTCCGTCTGTCTTGCTTTTGGCTCTTTGGTGTGTCTCTTTCCATACACACTAATTGACCACATCGGCTCCATATTGTCCTTTCACATTATCCCAAGTATCACAGTATTCTACAGTTTACTTTATTTAATTCATGCAAAATATTTAATGATCTAATGACTTTGTTTTCAAAAATCTCAAGAACTTCCATGGTTGCTATATCCCTTACCCTTTTCTCCACCTGTTTCCTGAAAGAACCTTACAGACAGACATGTGTGTGTTTTTGCCAAGATCTTAGGGATCTGCTGATAAATGGTGTGTTATCGCAGCACCGCAGTGTGAGTAGCAGCATAATAAATTCGATTTTCACTGGCTTTGCTCAAGCCATTAAATCATTTCAGTATGCAGGAACTAGAAACCACGGCCCTGCAGCTGAATATGTATCATTCACTCACCGGTAATGTTATTAGAAAGACCGGTGTATGACTATTTACAGACAAGATATGATTTATATCTTTTTTTTTAAAACACGTTTCTGTGTGTGTTGGTAGTGCCCAGTCATGATACGTATCTTTGTGTGTTTGTTCTCGATGCCTGATCTGTATTTGCTCTCCCCTGCAGCCGTGCTGGATGGCGTGGAGCGGCTCACGGCCGAGGAGATGGATGAGCGGCGCCAGCAAAACATGGCCTATGAGTACCTGTGCCACCTGGAAGAGGCCAAACGGTAAATATTATTATACCCTGCTGGGTGCTGTTTTTTTTTTATTCTGGTTTGACACAACGGTTTGTGCAACACGTTCATGCTACGGCTTGTTTCTTGTGTTCTTGTCGCTAATAATAGTCAAATCTATTCTAGTCAAATATATACAGGACAGTTCCTGCTGGTTCTTCAAGAGCACTTTATACAGTCTAGCAATGATTTTGATAGCTAGTAGTGGCATGCTGGCACAGCTCCATGGTCTAAGATCCCGGGTTATAGTTTGCATAGGTTTTCTCTGGGTTTCCTCTGGGTTGTCTGGTTTCCTCCTACCACTCAAAACCTTGGTGGCAGGTGCCATAAATTGGTGTGCATGCATGATGTCCCATTCAGGATGTTTTTCTGCCTTGTGCCCAGTGCTTGCATGATAAGACGCCATTAGTGCACGAACATATCTACACTGCCTAGCTCCCAAAAAAATACAAAAAAATGGTCGCATACCAGTATTTTGTTGCCTTTAGCTTTGATTATTGCACACATGGTCGCTATTTTATTTCTGACGGGGGAATTGAACCACTCTGTGAACTTTCCTCCAGCACATCCCAAGACTTTCAATGGACCTAAGGTCAGGAATCTGTGTTGGCTGTGGTGGAAGTTATGTGTGAAAATGAAAAAAAAACATATTGTATTGATGTTATAACCTGCTCATTCAGGTCATCAACTGACTTTATTTTATTGCCTCATAACACTTCTTGTGCCTTGACCTGACCAATTAAATCAACCCCAGATCATAATCCTGTCTCCAAAGATGCCGAAATCTGACTTCTTGGTCAGGCAGTGTACACAGTAAGTTAGGCAGATTTTATTGTTATATGATTCGGCTGAATTCAGTTGAGATCTCAGATGTTTGAGACGCACCACCTACTGGAGTCCGTGATCATGCCGCATGTACGGAAGAATGCAATTCCAACTTCAATTCCAACTGCTATTTTTTTCGATAGCATTGTTATAAACCACATAGGCAAGTCTTCGGAGGTTATTCTCCATCATATATAAATACACATAGGACATTATGTGTCAGACTGTACTGTAGGATATAGTAGTCAAAGTTAAATGCATGCTATAGAGACAGAGTCTATAGTTTGTATGTGTGTGGGTGTGTAAATTCTGGTCATCGTGGTCAAGTGGACTCTTACAGAAAGAGCAGGGAGAGCTATTTCCTGCCATATAACTACAGTAAATATTGGTTGGATGTTAAGATCTAAGGTCTATGATCATTTGACTAGGAATGATCGTGCAGTTTACAGTCTGTAGTCAATATTGTGTAAGATGTACTTTTTTTTTTAAATCCCAAGAAGCCCAGTGTAGAAAACGTCAGTCCGTGCTCCTTCACACACACACACACACACACACACACACACACACACACACACACACACACACACGTGTGTTACACACTTGGTTTAACAGGAAGTGAGTCATACTCTGTTGATTTTCAGAATCTCTCACTGTAACCATAGAAACCCTCGGTTGTCATAGAGACTGGTTCCGGTGTCTGTCAGAGGTAGTGAGTGTGTAAGAAAGGCGGGAGAAAGAGACAGAGAGAGAGAGAGAGAGAGAGAGAGGGAGGGTGGGAGGGTGGAAGAGAGACTACATAATATTATAGCATTGGCTTTATTTCTCCGCTAACTGTATAATGGGTTTAATGGGTTGTTTCTGTGGAAAAGAAAACGTACACACGTTCACATTAATGCCATGTTAAGTCGATCAATCAAACATGGTCAGAGATTGAAGTTTGCCTCTTAGTTTTACACCGTCATTACAACGCTAAGGCATCACTGTGGTCTATTTCACCCCGAATCCTTCCTGTAATTACATCCCTAAATAATCATCATGCTTGCTACATGTCTTCCTTCTAACATTCAGTGGATGGTGCTTAGGAAATGAAAGCATCCCAAATTATGCTAAAAAGAAAGATATGCTCAATTCTTCAAGATGGCTGCCTCTGTAACAATATGGCATCCAGCCACATGATGAAGTTTGCTTATCGGCTATAGAAAGCAAATCAGCAAGTTAGCACTTGATTGCACTTTGGCTCGACGTTGCTTAACTAGTGAATGCGGTTTGAGCTTTTTGTGTAGGCACATACTTCTGTAAATGGTGTGTGTGAGATCGATATCTATCATTTGAGTATTTGTCAACAGCATTAAGCTTGGAGCTGTGGTGAAAATGGAAATGAGTATGCAGCAGACACCGAACAGCTCAGGTGATCAACAGTCTCTGGGGAAGAGTGAAATAGTGTCTGTCTATCTGTCTGTCTGTCTGTCTATCTGTCTATTTGCGCCAAACCTTGCCTTCGATCTGAAATATGTGATGGTGGATTGATTGTACTCAGTGTGTGTATTAAATGGCTATTATTAACATTAGCAGCGTGTACAAACTGATGGTAATCGTCTACCCTTTTTCTTTCTCAAGTTTTTTTTTTTTTTTTTTTTGCCTTTGCCTTTGCTTGCCTAAAAATTTCACAATCTCCTTCCTTTGAACTGCCCCTGAATCGCATTACAGTCACCTCGGTAACTGTGAACATGTTGCATTGCTACTTCTGCTACCCCTTTGAGCTTGTAGCTAACTTTATCATACACAGCGGCTATGGAACATACAAAAAAACGAGGCATTTCACTAACCAGACCTGTAGGATGATGCAGAGGTCTGGGCTTGGCTGAACAGAACTGCAGACTGCTTTATAATGCCAGATAGAAGTGATGTTGACAATGTGAACGCTCATTCAAAAAAATAAGTACTAATACACAAAAGTGTTAAAAACTAAAAAGCAGTTACACCGGTCTAATTCTTGGTAGGTTCCCTGCAGGGCATGGACTCCATGTCCTTGTGGAAATATTCTGTAGGCAGTGAACACCATAGTTCATGCAGAGCAGTCCACAGTTGTATTCCAAGATGTAGGAATTCTGATCTCCAGAGCACGTTGCACAAGATCTTCATCTCAGATGTGTTTGATAACGTTGAGATCTGGTAACTTAGGTGGGACTGGCAAGAATCCAAACTCTCTAGACGCGTGTGGCATCACATTGTCCTGTTGGAAGAGGCCAGACTCATCAGAGTGAATGCAGGAAGTGATGAACAGGTGTAACTCTGTGCGTCGCAGTACGGAGGCACACAGAGCGATCACCTGTCATAGACGTTGATGTACCAGGGGTCCTATGGAATGCCTGCCAAATAAAATCTATGGAGCCAAACTGTATTTTTTTACAGTTTGTACTTTCACATTACTCATCAGTGTATTTCGTAATACATTTTTGCTTTATTTTTTACCAGCTTGTGTTTTCATTTATTTATTTATTTTCCAAGAAACCGTGATATTTGTCGTCTAGGTTATCATACCTGGGAAAATGCCTCGGTTCAGTACATGAAGAAGTTTCAGCTTCTCTCTACTGATGTAGACGCTTAAAACAATGGTTGGTTGGCTGGGATTAAATACCCTTTTGCATGCTTTCTCCCATCACGTGCATAACCAACAGATTTGTCAGAACACCAGAACCCCGTGTTAACACACTACTGTAACTTGTTTTTGCTGTCAGTGCAGTTGTCTCTTTTTCTTCTTCCAGACTGTCAGCTTTCCCACTAAGGCTTGGCCCTGAAATCTGGAATGCACGCAGTATGTGGTCATGCGTAATGCTGTGCATGCTAGTATGAAAAGAATTCTCCTGCAGGTGCAATAAGGCCAAGAAACAAAAAGACTGCGTGACATTTTGCTCCCTGTAAATAGGTCTGGAATTTCTAGTACTAATCTGACTTCTGTTTTGTAATTTCGCTCTATGTGTCCGTTGTGTAGCGCATTGTCATGTAGCCGCGTCACGCAAATCAATCTGCCTGCTTGTGATTTTATTTCGTTTGCTGCTTTTTTTGTCACAGCCGTTCAAAGGGGAAACCCTGCTCACCTGATGAAGGTAACATTTCGCATACTGCTTGAATGCCTTTCAGATGTGGTGTTCAAAAAAACATTTATTACATGTGAGAGCAGATCGTTTAAAACCAACATGGCAGATGCCGAGGCATTTGGACATGGCCGCAGCAATAAAGGCTTTTCTGCTTTCTGTTTCTGTCTGTTATTGTTAGGGTTTATCATCAGGTATGGTAGGTATCCAGGGATGATAAAGTATCATATCATGATCCAGCTGTAATGATAATCAGGTTACATCAGGAGACATGATGCATGGTACACAACGTTTTGTAATTGAATGACACATTTAATATTGTGGAATGTCTGAGACGCAAGTTAGTTCTTGGTATCTTCCGGGTTTGATCCCCACCCAGGGCAAGACGTGACTGAGGTGCCCTTGAGCAAGGCACCTAACTGCTCCCTGGACGCCATGGTTTGCTCCAGGCAAGTGTGTACACTGCCCCCTAGTGTTCACGGGGGAGTGAGTGTTTCACTGCATGGATGCGTTAAATGTGGAGGTCACATTCCTCTGTGTGCAACCACAGTAGGCAAATAGCTCACTTTTACTTATAAAATAGTGACAGATTAACAGAAAAGCCACTAAAGCATTGATTCTTTCAAGTCTCTGGTTTGACGAGACACCATGCGTCCAAAAGATATTCCCTCTCCCATAGGTGTTCATTTGGGTTAAGATCTGGTGGCTATAGCATATGATTCACATCATTCTCCTACTCATCAAACACTTTAGTGAGCCTCCATGCCCTCTGGATGTGGGTGGAGTTATCCTAAAAGAGACCAGGATAGAAATGTTTTATTATAGGATAAAAGTGATCAAGCAGAAGAATATCGTATTGAGTCGCAGTGAAGCTTAATTCTGTAGACACAAGTGGAGGCAAACCATGCAGCTAAATAAATAAACACACCCTGAAGCATAACAAAGCCACTGGGTTTTCTTTTAATTTGTCACCAATTTGTATAAATGTGTGTGGGGGTATGTGTGTGTCAGTGACCACTTTTAGAAATCAGGAGTCATAAGGTACATTTGGGGAGAACTCAACACTTGCATTCTGTAAAAAGAGAAATACATTCGCGTCGCATTGTTTTCATTTATTCAATCATGCACACATGTGCATCTCAATGCTGGCTCAGCTGTCTCTCTCTCGAGACACGTCTCTCCCTCTCCTTTATCCCACTCGTTCTTGCTGAAACACAAAACACAAATTAAAGCCAATTCTTCACAGTTGGGAGTCAGCATGTCATCATTACCAATCATTCTCTTTACTCACAGCCACCAAACACTCCACCATGCCCCAGTCTCTCTGTATGAGTGTCTCTATAGGAAAAAGTGGTAATATACTGGGATGCGTCCATGATCATTTATAAAATGGAGCACACTATGACGGTCTTACGCTTGAAGATCTTCTTATCTTATTTTTTTTTTACCTAGCTAGCTTTACTGGACCGCTCTACTTGTGCCCAGGTGCACTAGCCTACTTTTTTTCACCAGTGTTAATCATAACGAGAAGTCTGTTGGGTGGTTTTGTGGGTAGTTTGGCATGCGACATGTGGTCTCGGCACTCAGGCCACCCACTAGTCAGAATATTGCACACAACCTTTCATTTTTGTTTGCTGTTAATTGCAGACAGGTTTGTGTAAGCCTGAGAACAGTGATGTAGGCTGAGGCTTTGGGAATAGACAGGGGAACGACGCTGTTATACAGATTTACATATTTGCATTGTTGTAGTATAATTTTTTGTTTTTTGTTCTTTTTGAGCCTTCTGGTGTTCAGGTAAAGAGTGAGGTGTGGTGTGCTACGGTGTGAGGTGTGGCTTTACAAAACGAAGCACTCCATCACTCATACGATGTGTCAAATTTGTAATGACAGCCTTCACTTGGGGGTAAATACCATGGTTTTATGGCTATGTTTAGTGATTGTGGGAGGTCCGTTTCTGTATAAAATAAATGGTTTTTGTACAGGTTTTGTCAAAATGTCACGTGGATAACGTGAGTTTGTGTTTGCGCTGTATTTCGTGGCGCATGGCACATTTATTAGTATAAAAAAAAGTCTCTTAGTACCACATGATGAGCCTTTGAGTGAGGAAGTAAAGGCCAGTTTGGACTGTATGTATGTGCATGCAGAGGCTCTACAGACTGTTGAACTAGCTGTGTTATGCTATAGGTTTTTATTTTTCTCCTAAGATCCTATGACGCAAACGTCACTGCGAATTAGTAGAAAGTTATTGCGACTGATTAAAATGAAACCTTTCTGGGCTGGGCGACAAAGTTTCCAGGACGAGATGGTCTGATGAATATGTAAATAATGTAAATGACATGCTGTGGTCTTCAGGCACCAGATCTGAACCCGGGCGGATACCTGAGGACGTTTACAGAGCGATGTCTTAGCACTCAAGATAGTGCTTTTAAACACCATAACATCATCATACCACCAGTTAAGGGAAGATAATTTGGCAAAATGGTCCAGTACAGATCCAGAGAGATTGTAGTGGACTGAGACCCTACGTGAGACCCTACTTATACCCTTTGTTGAGGTATCTTCTTTAATTTGTCTGTTGTATACTGAAGTGCCAGAAAAAAACTGGTACACCAGTCTGGTACTTGTTAGGTCCACCACAGGGCATAGACTTCAACAAGCTTGGTGAAATATTCTGTAGGCAATGAACACCATGCTCCTGTAGAGAGGTCCACAATTCTGTTGTACTCCAAGGTGTAGGATTTTTGTGTTTCACAGAATGACGCATGACATCCCAGATAGGTTCAGTACTGTTAAGATCTGGTGACTTGGGTGTGAATGGCAAAACCCCAGAGTCAAAATGATTTTCACCTGTCAGAGTCATTTGTAGATGTACCAGGGCTCCTATGGTGTGCAGGTTAAACAAACCCCATACTAGAGCTGGGCGATATGGCCTCAAATTAGTATCACAATTAATTGAACATTTCTCCTTGATTACGATTAATGAACGATTATTTTCCTTGTTTTGTTCCGGTTTACTAACACAGATTGTGCTAAAGTATTAAAGGTGAGATATTTATTATTGAATACATAAGATACATATTAATGAAACACTGCATATCTTTATGATTTACAAAATAACTGAAGGAAACACACAAACACACAAACACACACACACACACACACATGATCTATTTATGGTTATTTACTGAATATTTTGAACAACTGTAATCAAAGCACACATCACTTAAAATGAAAACACCTTATGTAAAAGGTCACATTTTAGTTTCAATGCAAATACAAAGTTCTCGGAAAGATAAATCTCTAAAAAATAAATATCTTGCATTTCTTGCACAAAATTTTTTTTAATACCTTTAGGAAATAGCTTTAATCTCCTTAAACAAATATATTTTTTTAAATAATGTCACATAAAAAATAGAAAATAACTCGCATTTTTTTGCTGTGCACTCGGTTCCGAATTTAAGTTCACCTCCATGACCTGACTAGACATGCGGTAATGTATTCTTAAAGGGGACAGTATATGAACATGCGCCGCAGGTAAAGGATTAAGAGAAATTTAAAAGCCGAAGTAACCGACATGGGCAAGATCATGTCCATTAGAGGGTCTGAATGTCAGTTTCGGTTACATTTCGATTAATTGCCCAGCCCTACCCCATACCATTATGGAGCCACCACCTGTTTATGTATTTTCTATAAGGCGTGTCTGTACCATTTCAGTGTATGTACAGTGAAAAATACCAAAGAACGTTTGAGTAAATGGTTCTTCATGGTAGAGTTGAGCTGTATGATAATGTCTGATAAGAGAGGAATTCAAGTCTACAACACACATTTATTTAAGATTATAAAAGAGGAACCTTTTCAGTGCTGGCTAGCCTGTTTCTTCTTTTCTCTGCTCAGAGCATTATTACCCCTTATTACAAAAACAGTTTCATGTAATTTCCTGTTATTCGATGTGCGCAGGCTGAAAGTAGAAGGACTCTCAGGAGGACCATACAGAGGATGTACTTTCACTGCATTATAGTTGTAGCTATTTATTATGAATCCAGCGTGCATGTTTTTGCCTTTGGCATAACGGCATCCCATTTATTTCTAGTGTAAACATTGGAATCTCTGGAAAAATGTCCTTCTTTGGAATATTCCAGCCATAAACCTTTTATGATTATGATAATGATAGCAAACATTGCTCATAGAGACTTTCCTCAAGCTTGGATGATTTAATATTACCTCAAGTTTGCTTGGCTTCAGTAGTGAAGCGTGTACACATCGGTAGGGAGTGTGTAAAGCTCGGGCCTGTTGCAACAGCGTGGATCAGCAAAAAGACGAAACTGCCAAGCTTACTCTTCCAGTTTTGAGAACGTGTCACTGATGATCCTAGGGGATGATTTCGCTGATGTAATGTCTTGGTTGCATATGCAGGTTGGGTGTCAAGTCTGCAGCAACCAGCCTCTCTGTGACAACCGACAGTGTGATATCGGATATGACGACTTACAAGTCTGTCGAGAACACATCTTTTATTAGTTGAGTTGCGAAATGCACAGTGAGGTCTTACTATAGGAATTATAAGAACATAAAGCCTATTGTGCACAGGCTATACATAAGAATACACACTCACTGGAGGATAGCTATATTAGTTTAGAGTCTCAATGGATAGCAAGTTATATAAAGAGACCATGAAATTATAGCCATGCATCTTGTCTCAATACTTGAGATTTCTACATGGACAGCACTGTAAATACTGCCTGCTGAGACACCTTATTTGATATCTAAATAATGTGATTTATTTGCAATTTTGGGTTTTGTTTGAGATAATTTAACAGGCTTCGGTTCATAGAGGAAGATCCGGCATGGCCTAGCCCATTGGTTAGAATAAACTGAGGCTAACTCTGTTGGTTTAGTAAACGAGTCACTGTCTACCTACAGCGTCTCAATTAATCTGCTTTCGGAAGTTAGACGTTAGTTCGAATCCGCCCTACTTGCGCAGCTGACTAGTTAGGCAGTGGGCAGCAAGGCAGCCTCCATGTATCAGTCATTTGTGTAATTTTTACTACCTTCTAAGTTTCTCTTTTTGAGAACGAAGCACTTGACGGTTGTTTATGTAATCCATCTTGTTCATTGATTCACATACACCTCAAAGTTCACAGCTGGTGACGTGTTGGACATAATTTTATGCAGGGTGTTTAAGAACAAAGATAACTGTGAAAGCCAAAAATAAATTTGATGTCATTTCGCTGTCGTAGCCCTGCTAGCATATTTATACCAGACAGTGCTGTGTGGCTGAAACATTGCTGCTCTCTGCTTGCACATTTAATTCCCCAGAGCACACTCGCCTGTTTGAGCAGGAAAGGGCACACGCCCTCATGTTTGTCTACCCTACCACCACCCCCTCTCTCTAACCCTCTCTGTCTTTCTCTTTCTCCCGTGAAAGGCCTGCTGAGTCTCTGAGTCTCAGGCTGACTTATTCTGATGTGGGTTGACCTGCTTGTCCTGGCCTCAAAGTGTCAACTCCCTGTTTAGTTTGTCATTGATTTTTGTTCATGAGATTGCATGGGTGTAATGAATCTTTTTTGACTCCATTTGCAGAGTGTACATCTGGTCACAGCTGGGTTACTGATCTGTGCGAGCTTTCAGGTCACAGCTGTGTTACCAATCCTGGGGGTGGGGGGGGCAGACACTCGGCCTGTTGTACAGAACAATTACCGTAGTGTAAGACTGTGTCATTGATCTGTTTTTTTTTTAATATTCTTGATAAATTGTTGTTCGAAGGCGGGTGCGTCCATGCATGAAACAACACGTCTTATAGACGTCTTTGAGATTTCAGCCACAAGGTCCATACTTGGTCAATCAACACAAAGGTGTCTAAACATGACCACGCCCATTCTATAGTATGTGGCGATGGTGATGTGGACACGGTCTTGTGAAAAAATAATCATAAATAAATAATAATAAACATTTTTATCATATATATTGAGATTTCAGCAACAAGGTCCATACTTGGTCAATCAACACAAATTGTGAGGTGTCTAAACATGACCACGCCCATTCTATAGTATGTGGCGATGGTGTTGTGGACGCGCTCTTGTGGAAAAATAATCATAAATAAATAATAATAAACAACATGGTCATGTGCTTCCAAAGTGACTTATTCTTCTTGTACAACAAACATTTGACAATGATTTTTATTTTTAGTAATTTTTTTTGACAATGCGTTTAATCTTTTCACATTTAATATTGTGAAATGTTTGTGTTTGTGGCAGTCCTCCCCTGAGTTGAAAAAACCAACATCATGACATGTTACTAAAAAACCACAAAAGCCAACGTACTCAGTCCTGTAAAATTTCTCATGGCAAAAAACTTTAAACAGCAGCTTTACGTCTGATCCTCTGACTTTGACAAAGCACTGGTACTGGAGACTCCTTCCATAAATTTTACACAAGCATTGCCTTTGAGAAAGCTTCATCAGTCCAACAAGATGCTTTTCTGTGTTAAATGGCACATTTTATAAAACTTTTCATTTATCAACTGTAGATTTTATGATCTGGTGTGTTGGCCATAAAAGTCCATGTCAGTAAGCTGTTACTGTAGTATAAAAATATCTGAGTATCTGATGCTTGTTTTAGTGCATCTAGGTTTTTAATGTGTACCCATTACCTCGTTATTTGAAAGTCATGCTAAGTTTAGTGGGTTGTTTTTTTTTGTTTTTTTTTTGCTTCGCTTGTCAAAACTCTTTTGACCAAGTTCTCCTTTTTTAAGTATTAACCTGCACCTCTTAATAAGTAACAGGCTTGTTAAACCTGTGAGAAAGAGAGCGGGGGAAAGTAAGGAGGAAAGCTGGTGCAGAGGTGGTATTAGATATAAGGAAGGGTTAACCTGACCACGGGATCCTGGTGAGGGATGAGTCAGGGAGCTCTAAGATTTCACAGCTGGAGTGAAATTCCAAAGGAAAGATTGCTTCATAATTCTCCTTCTGTTTCTGTTTCTCTTTAGCTCCTGTATTTGTGCACTGTCTCCTTATTTTGCTCTCTCTCTGGGGTGTGGCGTTCAGTCTGGCCCATCATTGCGATGGGAGAAATCTGGAAGACACTCTGAATTGGGATTTGTCTGGGTTTTCCTTGCAGTCATTTCCACTTGGGTGCTTATATACAAGGCGAAGCTTTTAGCCGAACCTTAGCATTGCACCATGGCTGAGTTTCAGTGCAAAACTGAGGACAAAAGAGAGACTATTGAAACAGAGAGACAGAGGGGCAGGTGTGCTGTTCACCTCGATATTTCACTGTAGTCAGATAACGCTTGCCACAGATTTGCCTCTCCTCACACGTTTACTCGTATGAAGACACACCCACACCTTAAACTCTATCAGGCCCTTTACTGGCATAGCCATTTCATCACCTTTTCATTGAAAGTCATAACAATTCGAATTTCTCCCACATCCGCACCCATCGCTCGGATCTGCACTCTGATTGGAGGAGTAAAAAGATAGACCACAGCCTTTGAAGTCCTTTATGTAAGCAAGGAAATGACTGTTTTTGCTCCGCAGCCGTGGAATGCTCTAGACCCGAGTGGGGAAAATGTCTAGCCTGGGTATCTTTTGTGCACTGAGATTTTTGAAGGAATAGTTCAGCCAGAAATAACTGACACGAAGTAAAAAACCCTGTGATTTTCTTTAATATACATTTTTCCAGTGATCTCACATGGTCAGCACTTTCAGTGTGAAATATGCATCTTTAATTTTTCCCTAAAGCTACGAGGCTAATAACTAAGAGAAGCTTTTAGCTGCCTGTCAAGCGTTAAGCTAACCACAAATACGCGTTTGCATCAGAATTGATTTAGCTTGCCTTGTGAAATTTGTCGATAAGTACACTGAAGTTCAAGAAAAACTGGTACACCAGTGTAGTATTTAGTAGGTCTCTCACAGGGCGTGGACTCGACAAGCTCGTGGAAATATTCTGTAGATAATGAACACCATACTTCCTGAAGAATGCTCAACAATTGTGTTGTATTCTGAGGTGTTACATGGCATCCCAGATGTTAAATTCAATTCAATTCAATTTTATTTGTATAGCACTTTTAACAATGAACATTGTCCCAAAGCAGCTTTATAGAAATAACAGAACAGTTTATACATTTATAGAAATTTTATTCCTAATGAGCAAGCCGGTGGCGACAGCGGCAAGGTAAAACTCCCTGAGATGGCAAGACGAAGAAACCTTGAAAGACACGAGACTCATAATCAAACCCATCAGACACATTTGGGTGTCTGATAACCTTGAGATCTGGTGATGTAGATGGGAATGGCAAAACCCCAAACTCGGACGAGTGTTCCTCTAACCATAATTTGGTGTTTCTGGCTGTGTGTGGTCGTGCATTGTCCTGTTGGAAGAGGCCGAACCCATCTGAATGAATTCAGGACATGAACGTGTGTAACTCTTTAAAAAAGGAGTCGCACACAGCGTTCACGTCAGATACGTTGTTTGTAGACGTATCAGACCAAACAAACCACATAGCATTATGGGGCCACCACCAGCTGCTATAGCTCATTTCTGGCACTTCGCTGTATATGAATGGACCAGGATGTATTTTTGGAGCTGTTTTCCAACAGTAAAATGAAGAGTCAGAAGCTTTACTTACTTGTTAGCTTTGTTAGCCTTGTAGCACTGAAGCAAATTGCTAACAGAGTTTGACGTCCGTTTTCAAAAAGCAGACAAGACGATGAATCAGGCATAAACCTCCGTCTACACCATCGCTGCTTGAGCCTCTTCCTATTAGATCGACCCCTGACCTGCATGACTTACGCTTTCCTGCTTTACACAGAAAGGAAGCCACCTACCAAATGTAGCGTCACGGCTACCATTAGCATTGTCTCTTCTGATATCATTCCTCTTCCACTTAACAGTACAAACAGTAATTAGAAACAGGCTCAGCCTCGGCTGTAGCTCCTGGCACGTGTCTTCTTGTTGGATTCAAACCGTTGAAGTTCTCCAGCCGTGCTCACTGCAGTGACTAATTAATGGGTGTGTGTGTGTGTGTGTGTGTGTGTGTGTGTGTGTGTGTGTGTGTGTGTGTATGGGTCCATTTGGGTGTGTCCCTAATATAAATCCGTTTTAAAAATCAGTGTGTAAATGTCAGTGTGAGCGAGTGAAAGGATGACTGTTTCCACTGGAGCTGAAAGACTGAGCCGTCTTTCTGAATGTGGAGTCTGTATGAGACCATGGTGCATGGTGCCTCACTGGGCGGAGGGAACTCACACTGTTGTGTGAAGTGTGTGAAAGTATAGGCCATTTTAGCTGCCAGCTGCTAGTTCAACCATTTAGGACTCCACAAACTGCATGGTCAGGGGTTATTCTGTAACTAGGGCAGCTGTGGGCTTGCCTTATGACAAGAATTAGCCTTGTGATCGATCCCGGGCAACCCTCATGACATGACTGAAGTGCCCTTGAGCCAAGAAACCTAACCCCCAACTGCTTCCTGAGCCCACCGCTTTGGGCATGTGTGTTTCACTGTGCAGATGGGTTTTAAGCTGGTGCATGTGAGGTTCATTAGTGCTGAGAGGAGGGAGAATAGATCCCTTCTGGGTGCAGACGAGGCAAAACAACAACTCCCTCAGACTGAAGTGCCAGAAAAACTGGTAACTGGTAGGTCCCTGACAGGGCATGGACTCCACAATCTTGTGGAAATATTCCGTAGGTAAAGAACACTGTACTTCCTGCAGAATGCTTCACAATTCTGTTTTGTTCTCAGCTGTTGAATTTCTGTGTTGCACAGCATCCCAGATGTGTTTGTTTACGCTGGGATCTGGAGACTTGGGTAGAACTGATAAAATCCCAAACTCAGATGAGTGTTCCTCTGAACCCATCAGAAAGGAGGCACACACAGTGTCAGAGATGTTTGTAGATGTGCCAGGGGTCTTAGCTGAACAAACCCTGTACCATCATGGAGGCACCACCAGCCTATGTATTTTGCACAGACTCAGGTAGCACTTCAGTATATTAGAAGTTTCCTATATTGGGGCAGTTGGAGTCTGATGGAGTGTGTGGTCTGATGTTTCTTAAGTTGCATAAGCCTTAGTTCCTACCTGCAGTTATTACACATTAATTGGGACAAATGACTTGTTGGATCTGGGGTTGTGGCTTAAAGCTTCTCTGGTCTCTGTCTGTTTCCTCTGACCTCGTAAAAAAAAACATGCATGATATGTGAATTAGATTTGCTAAATTGCTTTAGCATGTGTGATGCCCTGTGATGGATTGGCCTCCTGTCCAGTGGGGTATTCCTGCCTTGCGCCTGGTGAGCTCCGGTCAAATCGTGACGAAGCGAATGAATGAATAAATGACTGACTGACTGACTGACTTGCTGCCAGCCTGTGTTAATGCAGTGCAAGTGATATTTTTGTGGGGGTGGGGTGGGATTGTGTTAATTGCGTCTGCTTTACAAATGCTCTATATAATAATAATAATAATAATAATAATAATAATAATGATAGGTCAGACGTATGTACCTTCTTTCAGAAACCCAAGGTTGTTTCTCATTGTCATGTCAAACTGTCAAATCTTTTATTCTTAGTTTCATAAAGAAATTATTTTGACATTTTCAGTTCTTTCCCTAAAGTCATCAAAAATACTGAGATTTGGCTAATTCAGCACTTGTGCAATATTGTAAAATAGTTGTGAAACTGTAACAGTTTCTCTGGTCAGAATCCTAAAGTGATTAGAAGGAAATGAGTGTGGAAAAAGTCAAGTTTGAGGAACAAGAACATGAATTTAATTTATGAGCACACACTTTTTTAGACTATTTTTAGTGTGCAAAGATGTTTATGAAGTCCGTTAATGATCAAGCTGAAACTGTACACCCACATTTTATATGGATATTTAAATAATGGTATCAGTTCAGACTGGATTCTTGGCTTTTCACATTTTTAATAGTAGAAATATCACATGATCAGAGAACACCTCAGGCGTGTGAGGTGACAAAAGACATATTTTAGCATCTCGGTCATGGAAACAGACAACTGCTGTGGATCAGGGTTCTCTCAGGACAAATAAGACTGCAGTGATATTAGAAGAATGCTGTTTGCTGTTGGCTAGATAATGAAAGTATGTGAATGACATTTGGTGTAAGGTTGTAGAGAAGGTGTCAAATATTTGTCTTATTGTAGCTGTCTATGGTGATCTTAATGTATCAATATTATTAAAATTATATCTTGTTTAAATTTAATCGCTTTTTCATAATCTTGTGTTTTTCATATATTTTGTACACTGACATGCCAGAAAAAAACGATACAGGCAGGTCTATGCAAAATACATAGGCTGGTAATGACTTCATAATGGTTTAGGGGTTGCTGTGTGTGCCGACTTTTTGACTAGTATCATGTCAGCTCGGTCATGTCCTGCTTTCATTCTGATGGCTTCCAACAGCTAGAGATGTCGAATCATGGTTAGAGGAAGACTTATCTGAGTTGTGGTTTTGCCATTCTTACCCAAGTTACCAGATCTCAATGTTCTCGAGCACATCTGGGATGCCATGCAATGCACTGTGGAACATAGAAATCCATCAACTCGGACTACAACAGAATTGTGGACCGTGTTGCAGGAAGTATTGTGTTTGTTGCCTGCAGAATAAGTTTCTGTCGTATTTGTGCAATCTGCCCGAGTCTTGCCATTTCACTATGCATATGTCCTGATTATAAATAAGGTAGAATCATCAGGGAATCTGTTAAGCAGTCATCACATGCACGGTTCAGATGCAGCTCCAGGTGGCAAATGTTACAGGCGCATTAATGTAATCTGATCATTACGAGGCAGCAGTGTGTTTATATTTCCCACACTCAGAGCTGACTGTTAAAGCCTTAAGCTTTCAATCCTGTTATTTAAATAATTATTTAAACGCGGCGCCTTGTAATATTGGCGTCAGTCCGAATTTACCCTGTTTTTTTTTTGTTTTGTTTTGTGTGCACAGCTGGATGGAGGCCTGTTTGGATGAGGAGCTTCCTCCCACCACCGAACTGGAGGAAGGTCTGCGTAATGGCGTCTACTTGGCAAAGCTTGGCAACTTCTTCGCCCCACACATTGTCTCCTTGAAGAGGATCTATGACCGTGAACAGACACGCTACAAGGTGAGAGCAGAGGGGGAAAAAAATCAACAAGGTGACGGTGTAGCCATGATATCATACATGAGGAATTCATGATTTTTTTTTTTTTTTTTTTTTCTGGTAGGCAACTGGGCTCCACTTCAGACATACAGACAACGTAATCCAGTGGCTGAATGCTATGGCTGATAAAGGCCTTCCCAAGGTAAGAAGTGTGGATGGTTTGTTTTGGAAAGCGGCTAATGTGAAACGTGTAATGTTTAACACACTTCTTTCTGAAACTGTAAGTCATAGTGCCAACAAATTGAAATTTTTAACTGACTTGCACAACAGTTAATAGTTTGAGAAATGCCACGCAGCCTGAACATCTGAACCATGCTCACAGTAGCATAGTAAGCTCGCTGCATACAGAGAACACCAAAAAGGTTTTGATGAAGAAACCCTGACATTATAAACATGTGCCACATATATGACGTAACGGACATAATATACCTTAATAACATCTATATGGAGACGAGGAAGCAATTCCCAGCATTAAAAATCTCCAAGTTACTTAAACGCTCCTCTGAGAGTGTCTGTCTCTGTCGCACAACAAAAACCCCGCACAAATGCGACGTCTTTACAAACACACTGATGAGCTAACCAGGTACTACTGTGAAACCAGACATATCCCTCAGAGTGGGACATGTACACTGAACCGCCTGAAAAAAACTAGTACAGATGAGCCTATGCAGAATACATATCTACGTAATATACGAAGCGATAGACATCTACGGAGGCATTGTAATGGAATGGGATTTGTTTAGCTGGCATTCCAAGGGACCCCTGGTTCTCTCTGAAGGGCGAACGCTATGTGTTCATTATTTCTGACGAGTTACACCCATTCCTGTTCTGCGTTCATTCCTGTGGGGTTGACCTCTTCCAACAGGACTATGCGCCTCTAGGCATGTCTAGAAATGCCAAATTATGGTTAGAGGTAGACTTATCTTTTTCAGGGTTTGGGGTTTTGCCTTTCCCACCAGAACTCAGAATCTTAATCTTCCTGAAAAAAAAGCAGAAAAAGGCAGAAATGCTCTTTTAAGAATTGCTTAATGTGTGTATTGTGCAGAGTAGTGACCGATTGGATTGTGTGTCCAGGCGGAAGAAGTATGAGGTGTGTAGTTTGGGTTGAGGGGTTGAAGCTGGTGTCTAAATTTGGCCCCAGGTCAAATATAATTGATAATCCAAAGGTTTTGTTCAAATTATCACATACTCAGTTTAGACGTTATCAAGGTTGAGTTAAAACATAGTCTGTTTGTGTGGGGGGGTGGGGGGTGGTGTGTGTGTTTTTAATAATTCTTAAACGGTTGCGTTTTATTTATATGTCAAAATGTTATGTATATTTTACACATCTACATACCTATACTATACGTTATATATACAAACTTACATCTCACACACGTCTATACTACGTGTTCCATTTGTGTTGTGAAAGTCACAGTTCAGTAGCTAACACCCCTTCATAGAAGGAATATCAGCTCTCCGAGCCGTCTAGAACATGATACGGCTTGCCTAAAAGCTCAGTGTTTGTGTCATGACAATAGAGAGCTCCCGGTGTAAATCCATTGAAGTATTCACTCCCAGGCTCTCCTGTGTCTCTCCTCCCCCTCCCCCTCCTCAGATTTTCTACCCTGAGACCACAGATATCTACGACAGGAAGAACATGCCACGCTGCATCTACTGCATCCATGCACTCAGGTACACCACATGTTGCTCACACAACTGTACAGACCCAGAATAAATCCATTCACTGTCCATTTTACTGTGCGTGTGTGTGCATGTGTTGTAATTCGGTTAAAACTGGTTCAGGGAGTGTTACACATTCTTTTGAAATCAGGTCGTGGGCCCTTATTCATCAGAGTAAATGCAGATATCCTTAAGCATAGTATGTGTGTGTGTGTGTATATTATATATATACTGTCCCTTTTGGAATCCTGTTCTTGATCTGGTCTGTTGTTGGACACCAGCTGCTTTAAGGTTTGGTGTGTTGTGAGTTTTGAGATGCTTTACTGCTCAGCATGGTTGTAAAGAGTGGTTGTAAAATAGTGAAGTTGTCACTAGAACCATGCTATTCCCTTTGAGCTTTCCCATTAACACAGTGTTTTCTATTCCCAGAACTGCCACTCGCTGCATGCGTTTTGCCTTTCGCACCATTCTGTGGAAACTAGAATCTGTTGTGCATAAATCCCAGGAGATCAACAGTTTCTAAAACACTTTACCCGTCTGACACCAACTACCACCCCGTTATAAGTGCACTCGGATGTACGTGTGGTCAGACGTGATCTTGATAACACAGATACACCAAAGAGGAAACTGGTTTGAATGACATACATATTAAAAAATGATTCGAGGTTGACATGGTTCCTAAAAACTAGACAGAATTTGCATGCTAAGCAAGTTCGCTTAGTGAGATAATGACAAGTGATTAATAATAAATGTCATTGTTAGGGATAATGGTACATTGTCTACCATTTAATGGTAACATTTAACATTGTCTACCATCAAGCTGTAAAGACACTAATGGGTCTCTGAGAACTAGTGGTTCTCGGAGACTAGGCTAGACAAATCTGCATGCTTAGCTAGCTAGTTTGTAGAGGTAATGGTAGCGATAATAAATGTCATTGTTATGGTTAATAGCAAGTTGTCTGTCATGAAATAAATGGCTGTGAAGACATTAATCCTGAAATATCTTTACTAGTAAGTAACTAGTAAATTGGGATGGTAGCAGGACCACCATGTTGAGACGATCAAGATATAGCAGAGACTTTGCGTAGCTGTGCCGTGGATTATGCTTTGTAAAGTGTTTTGCTATTCCGCTATTAGAGCTCCCAAATTTAGGACCAGATGCAGGTCTAAGCTTGTCCGTTAGGTGTAGGAAGTGTTGCGGTAATGTGAATGTGCCGTTAGAACGCAAGCTTGACTGATCAGGAGACAGACGTGTAGTACGTGTTGTAGATTTAATAGCGGCTTCCAGTGGAAAAGCTGCTGCAAGCACGGTGTTTTTAACAGTTCACTCCAGTCCTGCGCTGAGTGGATACACAGCCCACAGGCCGTAAATCATACCTCGCAGAAGCAGGAAATCACACAGTGTAGCGGGGGCGAAAGGCTGGCCAGGCTCTGCTGTGGGCCGAAAGTCATGGGGGATGGCATCTACTGCATCTTGATGTAGCTGTTTTCCCCCCATGTCCCCGCGGAAGCTCGTTGTACTGCGCAAACATGTTTGTGAGAAGGTGTTGAAAGTCGAAAGCCATGCATCACTGCGTACGGTGATTAAATCCAGTCTAACAGTTACATAAGTAAAACTATCTCTTCGTGCCTGTTTTTATTTTGTTACAGCCTGTACCTGTTCAAGCTTGGCCTAGCGCCGCAGATCGCAGACCTGTACGGCAAAGTGGCCTTTACAGGTGAGTCGTCCCATTGTGCTCCGGTGACCCTCTGAAACTGTTTTCTGCCTGCAGCAGGAAGACTCGAGACGTCTGTGGAATTTGGGAGTGTATAAGCCATTAGTGATTGTGTGAGCTTTTCCTGTCACTTCAGCCAACCTGCTCAGGCTGCCAAGCTCTCATAGCAGGGGATTGTGATTTAACACACATGCTGAGAACAATGTCCAGCCCTTTCTACCAGGAAAAAATATGTTAACATGCCCCGTTTTACACTAACAAGGTTTCAATTTTGGTGCCATTCAGAGAACCAATAAAAATGAGCATTAGGAAAGTATCTTTAAAGAAATTGTAGTTGTAGCGTGCAGGTTCTTGATTTCAGACCAGCTGAATTTTGCTGCTGGAACCAAACTGATTTTGCTCCAGAGACTCCTTTCATGGTGGAAAGTCCAAAACTATTTAAAAGTACTAAATCCTGTTCCAAGACCAGTGTATGATGCATGACATTTTGTAAACACAGAATTTGTGGTTAAAAATAGGGCGTGCAAGTGCTTGTGTTTTCTCGGGTATGATCGTGTTTGACCTTTACATGCCTAATTTGTCTTTTCAGAGGAGGAGATTAACAACATGAAGATCGAGCTGGAGAAGTACAACATTCAGATGCCAGCTTTTAGCAAAATTGGCGGGATCCTGGCTAACGAGTTATCTGTTGATGAAGCAGCTTGTAAGAATTGTTTACATATTCTACCTCTATCCTATGACCTTACTGTAATCAAGTAAAGATGCAGTTGGGTGCAAAACTTGGCGTCCTCCATGCTGTATGAATGAAAGAAAAAGAATTGATTCGAGGCCAGCAGTGTATCCAAATTCCTCTTGACATGTCTGCTTGGTCAATTTTTGACACATAAAATCCACCCGAGAAGTGAGAACAGATATTCCAGAAAGAATGTGGCAATGGATATTACAACCGAGAGCATCCAAAAGCTATCCAGATGTTCATACACAATTTCTTTAGATGTTATATAGACTAAAGTGCCAGAAAAACTAGTACATACAAACCTATGCAAAATACATAGACTGGTGGTGGATCCATAGTGGTATGGGTACATAATGGTTTAGCTGAGTTTGGCCTCTTCCACCAATTCAGTGCTCCATTGAGAGACACAAAATTATGGTAAGAGAAACACTCATTTGGAGTTTGGGGTTTTGTCATTTCCACCTAAGTGACCAGATCAAACATATCTGAGATGCCATATAACATGCTGTAGGACACAGAAATCCTACACCATTTGGACCATTTGGAATTGTGGACCATTCTGCAGGATGTATGGTGTTTATTATCTACAGAATATTTACACAAGCTTGTAGACTCCATGCCCGGTGAGGGACCTACCAAGTATTAGACTGGTGTACCAATTTTTCTAGCACTTATATTGTAATAATGTATTAATATGATTATGTGAAGAGCCACATATTGTTTATATGTCACCAGTGACTTTGCTGCTGTATATAATGTATATCATGTTCAAAAAAGGCGATCCAAACTTTTGAAACGATCACTTATAAAGCCTAAAAGTGGTCTCAGGAACTGTGATTGCATGCCGGTATTACATTTGTGGAAGCTTGTTTTTTCAAGTTAAATACCAAGAAATACAATTTAATGAGAGCGTTTATGTGCGTTACTTTTCTTCAAAATAATGACTCATTATTACTGTGTAAAAGTTTTGTACAATAGCTTCCCCACACATTTAAATTCAACTTTATGATGTAATGCCAGGAGGTTGCCAAAGTGTTCAGTCAAGAAACGTTGTGGAACAGAGCGAGAACATAATGTTGTATTGCTTTGGTACAGTGCACGCTGCAGTGATCGCCATCAATGATGCCATTGACCATGGAGACCCTGCAGGCACTCTGGCAGCCATGAGGAACCCCAATGCCATGCTGCTTAACCTGGACGAGAGCGCCGGCCAGCACTACCAAGACACTCTGTTCCAGGCCAAAGCCGAGAAAGTGGCCAGCTCCAGAAAGAGGGTATGTGAGGCTGAACTGAACCAGAGGGTCATAAGCAAGTCAATCCACTGGTTTTGTCATAACATGAGACCTAAATCTTGTGTCTGCTCTAGATCGGGGAGAACTCAGATGCAGAAAGGGACGTCTATGAGGAGCTGCTCACCCAGGCTGAAATTCAGGGCAACGTTAACAAAGTTAACTGTAAGTTCATTGCAGATCTCCTTTTATCCTAGTCTTAACATCAGAAATCCATTTGACACAACTCTGTGCTCTGTTCCAGTGTCTAATTCCCTGGCTTCAGTGGATCAGGCACTATTTGGTGGTGATGAGGACAAACTCTACCAGGCGCTTTCAACCCCGACGTTGGGTCTGCAGTCCCTCAAGTCGAAAAACAAAGGCTGGTACCTCAAGCAGCTGGTGGCGGACAGAGAAGCTAAGGAACAGGTAGGAGAGGAGAAATGTTCTCGTTTATGTTCATGTCCTTGTTTTTAAATAAATAAGAATATAAATCCAATCTTTGGTTGTTTTCACTCTTAACCCAGAACACCCCAGGAGAGTCGTTGACCAAAGAAGAGCTCCAGAGCGGCGTGGATGCAGCCAATGATGTCGCAAATAGCTATCAGAAAAGTATGAACCTTTTTCTTTGTTTGTCTACTGCATTTTTAAAGCACCTATTTTTTTTTTTACGTATTTTTGTGTCCTTTTCCGACTACACCATAATGCTGATGTGCTTTGTCTTTCTCAGTGCTTCAGGCTGTAGAGCGGATAAACGCTGCCATCAGGAAAGGTGTCGCTGAAGACACCGTGAACGAGTTAATGAATCCAGACGCTCAGCTCCCAGCCGTCTACCCAAGAGCTGCTGAGCTCTACCAAAAAGAGCTCCTCAGCCTGCAGCAGCAGAGCCCAGAGGTCAGAAAACAACACACACAGACACACACACACACCAATATATGTTTAAAAGAGCTTTGTTGTCATGACTAAGCTGTGTGTCCGGTTGATCAGGGTTCACTCACACACCCTGAACTGCTGGTCGCAGTAGAGATGCTGTCGTCGGTGGTGCTGATAAACGAGGCTCTGGATGTGGGAGACAGAGGGGCCGTGTGGAAACAGCTGAGCAGTCCTGTTACAGGCCTCAGCAATGTGGAGGGAGAGTATTCACAGAGGTGAGACACACAGCTGGTCTGCTGCATAAATAGAGGTTAATTATACCCAAGATTAATATTCATTTCTCATTTGATTTGTGATCTGAATATGAATCCTCTTCTTAAAGGTCATCTACTCGCCTTTTTTCCTCATTTTCACTGTCGGCAAAAAAAAAAACAACACTGCAACAACAGTGACATTTAATTTGCTCGTCAGTCATGAGGAAGGTGCTCAGACAGGTGGAAAAAAAAAGTTTTGATATTGCACACATGGGGTTTTATAACCGTATAAATGGTTGGTATAGCAGTTCATCCACTATACCGGTTTTAATTTTCCATACAATATGAATTTTTCATATGTAGTCATAATGTCCTGAGCTAAAACATCTGCTCGAATTGTTCAATAGACAGTAAAGCATACACACTCATAGACCTGGAGTTGCATCCATTTGACTACAACAAGCCCATAGCAGATGATTGCTCTGCTGGATGCCTGCAGCATGTCCTTGGTCAATGGTGGCCACTTCACTGACACTCTGCTACTCTGGAGCTTGCCGTGGTTGGGTTAGGGCTGTTCAACCATGGCTGTTATTTTGATTTAGGAGATCTGAGCTCATGGTTTCACTGTTTTTAATTCATCCTTGGTTTTGTAGATCCTCCCCAGCTCTCCACTGTTTAGCTAGTATTTTACACTCACAAACAATTAGCCAGTCGGAGAGCAGGAATATTTGCAGCCACTATCTAACCAGTAATGAATGAAGCTGGGGCTTGTGGGCATTCATCGCAAACTGAACCTGAAGATGCTGTCTCATGTTAGTATGGACTGTATTCGTTTAATGAAGGCTTCTTGGGATTGGCTGATCTAGCTTGAATGTCGTCATGGTTACCACTGTGCCGTGTTTACTTCCTCATGTTGCTCATGTTTGGTCACAAGTCTTGGCCACGTCCCAAAATACTTCCTTCTTCTATGCAATATGCAGATGCAATATACAGCTCTTTCGCACTTTGGGAAAATTTGGCAGTGAAATTGACAACATCTTAACAGAAAATACTCACCCTCAAGTTTCTGAAATACATAAAACTGAGACACACTGCCAGTGATGTAACCAACAGGAGCAAAGCATAGTGTTAAATCATGCTCCATCCTGCCATGAGGATTTGGTCTTGTTTGCATAAAATTCTGCATACCACACATAGTCCAAGTTGTTTTGTACAGGTGCAACTGTGAGCTAAAGAGCTTCGCTTTGTGGCTTAAAAAAATGATACTACCACCTGATAAAGCAGTACATAATAGTGCGTTTATTCAATACTCAAATCAACTTGGAAAAATTCTCTTATCGCCAAAATCTCTTATCCAAACTGTTCATAGTTCCCTTTTAAAGAGATCTGCAACCCAACATCTGCAAGCATTATGTAAAAGACAGGTGTTATTTTACATATATAGTGTATACACACTATTCAATGATAGGACTTTGTGACGGTGTTAAAAATTCATGATCTCGTTTGTCATAACACTGCTTCAGGCGAGAGAAATAAACAAGGGTTGTTTAGGCACTTATCCAGGTCCAGGACTTGATCACATGTGTGTCTGCGTACTTTTTATACTTCTGGAGGATAAGACATGATGTAAAAGTATGTTTACTCGTATTTGTTGTTTTTATATGTTTGTAACATAAACAATATTAGTACATAAGTGTACAAATCGAGACAATTGCCTTTTGCACTGCCGCTGTTTTGGTATTGCACCTTGCAGACATTCAGCATTCATGTCCAAGAAAGTACACAGTGAACGTGATGGGAGTCTAGAAAAGCTGGTTTGTTAATTATTGGCACTATACAGTGCTTTGCATAAGTATTTATTTCTGGGTTTCAGAGCAAAGTATGTAATTACTTATGTAAGTTCTGTATTGATTTGTTATTGTGGGCTTTTTTGTGTACATGCATGACCTACAGTCCTGAAATTCATTTCAGTTCCAAGGTGTGTCAAAAATATGGAACCAGTCAAGAAGGGTAAATACTTAAGCAAGTAACTGTACCTTCCCCTTAAATTTCCCCCTGATTTAAGCATTTTATACCTTTTTGTCCTATTCATACAGCCAAGAAAGCAAAAGAACAATGTCTACATGTTTTTATTCATACCAGTGTTTTGTTTTTGTATCCAGGTACATGGACGAGTTGATGCGCCTGAAGGCTGGGGCACGAGAAGAAGGCAGTGAATACCTGACATGGAACGACATCCAGGCTTGTGTGGATCAGGTCAACAGCACTATTCAGGAGGAGCACGAAAGTGAGTCATACACAAGCCACAGTCCACAAGCCGATCAGGTTACATCATTAGTCCTGATCTTTCACAATCCTTCGTGTCGTGTCCTCAGGAATTGCTGCGATTGGTCTGATTAATGACGCTCTCCATGAGGGAGACCCAAAGAAGACTCTGGAGGCCCTGCAGCACCCTGCAGCCAAGCTGACAGATGTGGACCCGTCGATAGCTCAGCATTATTTCGACAAACTCCTGGAGGCACGGAGAGAGAAAGCTCACGTAAGTGTGTGTGTGTGTGTGTGTGTGTGTGTGTGTGTGTGTGTGTGTGTGCTTTTTTTTTTTGCATGTGAATGCAACATTTTAATTGGCAAGCCCAAGTCAAAGCTCAGTAATTTTATAATAGAAAAAAATACAAAATCCCAGGTCTGCATGAAGTCTGTGTTCTTTACTTATCAAACCACATATGAATCTGTTTATTTATAAATTGCTCACAGATGCATTTACACAACAAATGTGCTATTCATGAAATTCCAGTTAGGTTTGGAAAAACATCCCATTCTATGAGCTTCTCCTGACTTTGTATGGATTTGCTTATTGACAAGTTACTACAGTTTTGTGTTCAGGACTAAATATCTTATTTATTTCAGTTACACACCAAATTTAATGAGCTTTTTGTGATACTCATTTCCTATTAAGTATTTTCTTTTCAGTTCACTTAGAGCAAAAGAAATGGCACCTTATTAAATGAGGAAGAATATTTTTTAAATGAGGAAGAATGTTGCTGGTGCGCTGCAGTGTCCGAGCTGCATTAGTGGAAGATTTACAACAAGGACAACACAAACAAAATACTCCAATTGCTAACCAATAACCCACATCTAAGATAGCAGAATAATAGATAGTAGACCAATCCCTGTGAAACATGACCCTTCCTGCTATAAAATAACGACATGGCGTTAAACCAAATCAAACAAACTGTTAGATTTAGCACACTCCACCCTTAGTAGGCATTCTTTTGACATTTAGTTGGCATTTTGTCATTTTCAGCTCTTAGGTTTACATTTTATAGGGTTTTAGTAAATGGAAATTAGTTTATCAGCATACATGTGTAAGAATAAAGAAAATAACTTTTTTTTTTTTTTGCTTTAGTTTGGTTTATATCTCCAGAATTTATCTTTAATATTGATAAAAGAAGATAGTAGTAGAAAGCCTGTACATTTAATTACATTTCCAACAATGTGTGCTTTTTAAAATATATATATATTTTTTTAAATCAAGTACTTTTTTGGATATGTAAAAAAGTTTACTGATTAAGTAGCAGAGTTGTTGATAAGCTACAGCTAAACCTCCCCATCTCCAGACTCTGTGGTCTGTAAATACACACTAGTACACCATTCTAATATTTGGTAGCTCCTGCAGTGGTGCTGTTCTATCTTTAACTCTGCATGTCATTCGACTCAATAACCCATGACTTCAGACACATAACATCATCATCACTCATTGTCTCATGCTCTCCTTCACCACCTCTTCACATTTAGTCATCCTAATAGCTTCTGTTACTCATGAAAGCCCTTAGAGAAAGACTCCTCTAGTATCACAGTATTAAACGATCATGACTATGGCTATAATATCACCCCCAGGTGATTAGTAAATGGTTAACTTTTCACTACCATGACCAAGTGCAGGTGAGAATGGAGAACGTGGTAAATGTTTGGCAGTAGACTTCACAGCATCCCTGTGCCTGGTAAACTAACGTCATCCAGATGTAGGAGTGAGGGGGGGGGGGTTTGTCATTCTGCGGGTGCAGTGAGAAACTTTCCAAATTTGCTAAACAGACTCTAGCTTGTGCAAACTACCAGTGGCTATGACGTCTTGGCTTTTCTTGGTAAACTCAGACAGAAAGCCTGTCCCTGCCCGTTTTCCATGCTGATGTTTTATTTTTGTACGTTTTTCAGCTCTGATTTATATCTCATGTGTGTGTATTTGAGGCTTGATTGTCATTGGGCTAATTTCTGAATCATACCGGACTCGGAACCGCTACGAAAACAAAGTCTTCCTTTATGCGATGGTTTTCACAACAGTAGGAAATAACCGAGTGATGACTGCGTCGCTGCCTTAAAAGGACAAAACTCTGCTCCTCCACACTGGCAGCAAGAGACTGCGCATTTTTCAGCCCTGACCGTATTCTGAGTGGAGATTCCTGGGTGTGATATTTACCTCCAGCCCTCCAGATGTTCTTGTGACACAGGAAGTGGTTACGGAAGGAAGTTTCATCAAGTTTCAACTTCTGCTATGTCATGTGCTGTGCAGCTGAGGTGCATGAAAAGCTTTATTCAGATGCCGCTGCAGGTGGAAACTAGCCTGTTGCACTCGGAGATAAACGTCTGGGGTAAAATTAGAAGTGTTGCAAGAATTGCTGCTTTTTTCAGTTGCTCATAACAGAATGAACATCTCGCTGTGAAACACAAACACGGTTACGCAACAGATTCACAGTAATTTGTGCTACTGCTCGGGAATACATTCGTATCCCTTCATTCTTGTGATCTCATGCTGTAACAGGCCCTAAATAGACTATAATGTAATCTCTGCCATTTTGCCCCACCCTGTTTCACTTCCTTAATTGTGATAGACAGTCTGTGCCATTTTTTTGTGTTACACCCTGTTGGACAGAGAAGTTTATTAGCGTTATTGTATAAATAGCACCCTAGGCACAATCCTTCCAAATGCATCTGATTGGAAGTTAGTCATGATATGATAATCCGGTCATCAAACGTAATCATAAACCTCAAAATGAATTACGGCGGGACAGTAAAGTGCAGTGTAATTACCCAGCATTAACATCACAGCAAGATCTAAACTAATCCCAGATTTGGTGCAATCTCCAAAAATACTAAACTTTTTATTCCCCAGTGGTTTAGCAGCTCCCCACCACACCCTCAAGTTCAGTTGAACCGCCAGCACCGTCAGGCCAATGGGGAGGGCCCTAACTGTTAACCAGTCAGCAAAGAGAGTCACTCACGGCGGAAACCCCAAGGCCCCGCCCACTTCCTCTTCATCCCATTGTAGCAAAAGATTACAGCAGTAGATTATAAATTCGCTCGCATGTAAACAGGAGTGTATTCCGCTAAGGTAATTCATTAACCAGTGTGTAGAGTGTAATCACAGCAGTGTGAGTCAACGTAATGATTTGATTTTGCACAATCTGTTATTCTGACCCATAAAAACCCCAAAGAAGGAAATTATTATTGAAATATGTGCTAGAATTGTTCTTAGCTCCATCTATATGTTTCAGACTCTCATGAGCAGACTTTAGATGAAAATAAATAAACTCCAGACGTATTCAGAGAAAGACTTCACCATGCCTAAAAAGTCTCTGGTTCATGAATAGTTTCACTGTCCAATCAGAGTGCTGCTTATGTGTACGAACTTCTAGCCAATCTGTGCACAGCGTGGTGGTGAAACAGGCGGGAGAACAAAACCGCAGACTGGTGTGACATTGTGAAGAAATGGAGCCTCCTGGTGGCTAAACGTTCCATAACCAACGTTGTCAGATAGCGAGATTGAGAAAGAGAAGGCGTTGTATACTGTTGTTTTTATTGGGGTTGACCTCTCGGGTGGAATCCGTTATGTGTACTGAGATGATTCGTTCGGAAAGTCAAAGCACAGTGTTATATTTTTATAAAAGCTAAGAATTCAGTTGCATGTGTTACCGCCATTACTCAGAAACCATCATTTCACTCGTTTCAGATTCTTATTTACTCTCTGTATGGATTCCTCTGTTTAGGAGACTCAGGATCCATCAGCAGTGCTCTGGCTGGATGAAATCCAGGAGGCCATCTTCCAAGCTAACAAAGACACCGAAGAAGCCCTGCAGTGTAAGAAAAGACTATGCATAGTTTCTAGCTTACCTCATTATCGCCGTCCTTATTTTTGCCATTAATTTCGGCCTCGCTTCGACAGTCTCTCAGGCAATCCAAACCATTAACGAGGCTGTAGACAGCGGGGATGCGACCCAGACACTGGCAGCCCTGCGTGCACCAGGAGCCAGTCTGTATGGCGTGACCCCAGAGTGCGCCCAGACGTATCAAGACGACCTGTCTAAGATCAAGAACGACAAAAAGAAGGAGGGTAAGAACGTAAAGTGTGTTAATCATGTACCGCTGATTAGATGCATCGGTTCAAAGTGGATGTGAATCGAGGGGCCTTGTTTCCTAGGTGACAATGGTAGTGATTGGATGAAGCACTGGGTGAAGGGAGGATACAACTACTACTACAACTTGAAGACTAGAGAGGGCACATGGGACGAGCCCGCAGGATTCGTGCAGAACAATACCCAACTGAACAAGGATGAGATCCAGGTGAATTTATTTAAAAGGTTTTATTATAAAGATACGCGGTTGCTGTGTCATTGTTGTTTACACTTGATTCTCGTCTCCATTTATGTCTAGTCTGTCGTATCAGGAGTGACCGCAGCCTACAACCGCGAACAGCTGTGGTTGGCTAATGAGAGTTTGATCGCTAAGCTGCAAGCGCGATGCCGAGGTTTCCTGGTGAGGCGGAATCTGAAAGGGCGCATGAAATTCCTGGAGTCCCAGGATCCAGCCATCAGATGCATCCAGGTGTGTTATGGACTCCAGTCAACAGACCTTATTACAATTGGCAGTTTCTCTGTTTATACATTTGCTTTGCCACTGAATTGATTAGTTTTTTATAATGGACAGGCTCACTGGAAGGGTTACAAAGAGAGAAAGGCTTTCAATGACAGAAAGCAGTACCTGAAGGACCACACTGAGGATGCTGTTAAGGTATGATTACAGAGGTTTGAATGGCCTTGGAGGACACTGATTTAGTTCAGTCATTAATGTGATACGAAGCATATAAATAATGTACTCTTATTAATATACTCTCAGATCCAGTCAATGGTCAGGATGCATCAAGCTCGCAAAAAGTACAGAGACCGTCTGCAGTATTTCAAAGACCACGTGAGTGACCATTTCCCTTCCTATGACCAACTGCTCACCAATCAAATTACACCTATTATATACATGTAGTTTGCAAGATTTAGTAAAATAATTTAGCTTTTCAATATTATTTAGACCACTGCCTTTAAACAAAAAAAAATACATGGATACAAAATGGTTTGAAAAAATATTGACCTACTGTTACACTGCCATAATGGCATTGTTTCACTAAGCTTACGCAATGTAACACTATTTTCATCCGGATTTCATTTTTGACTACCTTGGTTTAAATGTGAAGGTCACATTTCTCTGTGTGCAAACACACAGGAGGCAAATAGTTCACTTTCGCGTTCTTATTTATGTATTTTTTTAATTTATTTTATTAAGGAGTCAACAAAGACATTGGAATAAATGAATAACAAGGCAATGAGTAATGGACATAACAATAGATAATAACTACATCCATGATGAACAGACCTTCTCAGACTTTGCATTTGAACCACATACAACACACACATATAACTAACAAACTTAAATTAATAGTGACAAAACACAGTGTGCAGTGCATTTGAGTGTAACCTTGTGGTTATATCAAACCGTCAGACTGTCAGTGGTGCTGGACTTAATACTGCTCCTTGCTAAGAGCTAATACATCGCATGAAGAATGTCCACAGTCAGAGACGTGCATAACTGCGATGCATCGGTTTAGCAACCAGCCCATGTGTGTCACACTTGCGTAATGTCTGCGTAGCACTTTAGTCCTGTAGTTATGTCTGATGTGTGCAATTTGTGCTTTACTCTAAATACAGGTCCTGATGATTAGGAACTGTAACCATTTCCCTGTAATATCTTTTTTGAATCTCAGATTAATGAAGTGGTGAAAATTCAGGCGTTTATCCGAGCCAACAAAGCCAGAGATGACTACAAGACTCTGAGTAAGTGCCTCTTCTCTAAAAGGATTTCCAGCATTATATACTTTTTCAATAATATTAAGTTACTATGTTCTGTTTTTTTTTAATCACACCCTTTTCTCTCTCAGTCAACGCTGAAGATCCTCCCATGGCAGTTGTGCGTAAATTTGTACACCTCCTGGACCACAGTGACCAAGACTTCCAGGAAGAGCTGGAACTGATGCGTCTGAGAGAGGAAGTGATCACCAACATCCGCTCCAACCAGCAGCTGGAGAACGACCTCAACCTGATGGACATTAAGATCGGTCTCCTGGTGAAGAACAAGATCACCCTGCAGGAGGTCGTCTCGCACAGCAAGAAGCTGACCAAGAAGAACAAGGGCGAGTTGTCCAACCTCATGATGATGAACAAGCAGAAGGGAGGTCTGAAGGCTCTCAGCAAAGAAAAGCGAGATAAGCTGGAAGCCTATCAGTATCTCTTCTACCTTTTGCAGGTACATTCTGCCTCACACAGATCAAATCATGCTCTTTAGGTACTGTTTGCAATGTTTTGTAAAATTAAAATACCTTTTTATGATTTTCATTCTTCAGACTAATCCCACCTACCTGGCTAAGCTGATCTTCCAAATGCCCCAGAACAAGTCCACTAAATTCATGGACTCTGTGATTTTCACGCTTTACAACTACGCATCTAACCAGCGTGAAGAATACCTGCTGCTCAAGCTCTTCAAAACAGCACTGCAAGAGGAAATCAAGTAAGATTTAACAGCCAGGTCGTCCTATCAAACCTGTAACTATAATTTGGTGTCATTATATCAATCATGAGTAATTCTCAACCCATTTGACCAGATCAAAAGTGGACCAGATCCAAGAGATTGTCACTGGAAACCCGACCGTCATCAAAATGGTGGTGAGTTTCAACAGAGGAGCCCGTGGTCAGAACGCTCTGAGGCAGATCCTCGCTCCTGTCGTGAAAGAAATCATGGACGACAAGACGCTAAACATCAAAACTGACCCAGTGGACATTTACAAGGCCTGGGTGAACCAGATGGAGTCTCAGACTGGAGAGGCCAGGTTCGTGTTTTACATTTACAGTTTGATAACCAAAAGGATTAGTGATTAAATCAAATGGCACATACTGTTATAGGAAAGTAGGAGTTTTTGTGGCTGACAGTAATCACCGATTGCCGTCCAGCATGTTTAGCCGATAACAGTCGAGGGTGGGTTTGTCTGTCAGTTTTATCTAGCACAATCAAAGCATGAAACTGGTTTATCACTATTTATTATGAACACAAATGTCTTTGGCAACAGCAGGAAAGTCAATCTAATTGCTGAGTCACATATGGTAAAAAAAAAGCCAGTCTAACAAAGTTTTTAGTCCACAGATCCAAATACAATATTGGGTTACGTCAGTCATTTTGTCCCTTAGTCAAAAGTTAAAGGATCTGTATTTCCATCTAACGTTCTAACTAGATAGTGTGGGAACCTGAAGGTGACTGAGGGTGTACCTGCAGGGCTTCACCTCCAAGATGAAATGCTTAATGGAAATACTGAAGTGGGCTTCATGCTGGGCTGCAGCAATCTGCACCTCGTAAAATACGACTCGTTTGTTTCACACTATTGATCAGCTATCAGGATTGGCTAAGTTAGAGAAATGTCAGCCAATACCAATACAAAGACGATCAATCCTTCTGTCTCTAATAAAAATGATAATAAAACCAAGGATGTACCTGAAAATCCCTTCAGTATTGTTGTAAAAAATGTGATTTATTTGTTATTTCTTCTTTTTTTTTTTTCAAGAAAACATAATTCCTCTCTTTACTTTTGGGATAATCAGATGTTAAAATGCTACAGCTTTATTTCCGATTGATTTTATTTATTTCAGCACGTTGTATCTGTATATTTACAGAAAATTAAAGCAAACATTTGACCATGTGATCAAAAGTTGAAATGTACTTAACTGTTATCCCGTACAGCAAGCTTCCTTACGACGTCACGCCAGAACAAGCCATGAGCCACGAAGAGGTTCGAAACCGCCTGGAAGCCTCCATTAAGAACATGCGCACAGTGACGGACAAGTTCCTGTCAGCCATCATAGTTTCTGTTGACAAAATCCCGTGAGTATTCGTCTCCTGACTGTAATTTATCTGCAGCGTCTCTGTTCTCGTGTGTCTTTACTGTAAGTAAAGCTTTAAATACGTTGGCGTGTCAGGATTTGAATATTCAAACGCAGACCTGTTATATGATCTATCTGTTTGTTAAGGCTGAGTGAGGAAGTGTCAGTGTTATTAATGCACCCTGTCTGACTGTGACTGACTTTATTCATCTACAGCTATGGAATGCGGTTCATCGCCAAAGTGCTGAAGGACACGCTTAATGAAAAGTTTCCCGACGCCACGGAGGACGAGCTTTTGAAGGTTTGTGATCGCAGTCGGCCCATGAATCACTACTGTGCCTCTGATGATTGTGTACACGTTTTCCTCATTTTCCTGAGTGGTCATGTTTCTCTTTTAAAGTCCACAGAGTTTCTGGCTTGGATCTGTTTTTCTTTCGTTTATACACACAAAACTGGATCTGATCACTTCTAGTGATGGGCATCTCAAGTCATTTTGTGGTCGAGTACTTGAAGCACACATACATCCACAAAAGACCTTAATTTCGTTATATTTTATGATGCCATGTTTTAACAGAAGCATAATAACAAGCTGTATTAATAACAGAACATATTCCATATTATTAACAATTAAAAAATTAAGTATTGGCTAATATTATTAATTATGTCTATATGTTTTTCACTACCACAGACTGTAACCAACAGTAGATTTAGCATGACTGTGTTGGTGTTTGTTGCATAGACCATGAACTACTTAAGCAATACAAATTTTAAGGAGGTAATTACACTGAACTGACAGAAACAATGGTACAGATGAGCCTATGCAAAGCATGGCAAAGCAACCTATGCACATCATTGGTTGCCTCCACCAGTATATATATATATATATATATATATATAAAGCGATACACATCTATAGAAGTTCATAATGGTATGGGGTTTGTTTAGCTGGTACTCCGGTGGGACCCCTCATACGTCTACAAACATCTCTGACAGGTGAACTCTATGCGTGCCTCCTTTTTGGCGAGTTGTACAAGTTCATGTCCTGCATTCTGTCTGATGGGGTCATTCTGATGACCACCACCCACATCAGTTTGTGTTTATGGTTTTGCCGTTCACACCTGTGGACCGTTCTGCTGGAAGGACGCTGTTCATTGCCTACTGAAAATTTCCATAAGCTTGTGAAGTCCATGGCCGATTTGTATTTTTCTGCAGTCCTGTCCTCCTGTGGGGCACTTACTAAGGATTACATTGGTAGACCAGTTTTTTTGCATTTCAGTGTATATCACGTTTATTATAACCATTACTGTTTTAAATTGTGTAACAATAATGCTACTAGGTAGATATTCCAAGCTGAATAATTCTGTAGCACACACACAGTGAATATGAAGTCGTTGGTGATGCAGATTAAGCCTACCTCAATTCACTTTCATCTATATAGCACTTTTAACAATAGACATTGTCCTAAATCAGCAGAAGTATAGGATCTAGATTATACATCTAGATAATTTTTATCCCTGATGAGCAAGGTGGTATAAAGAAAACACACTCTGAGATGACAAGAGGAAGAAAACAGTAGAGGAACCAGACTCAAAAGGGAACCCATCCTCATTTGGGTGACACAAATAGTGTGATTATAAATAATCCCCTTCTGTATAAAAAAGTGCATATGGATTAACCAGGGATTCACTATATTTTTTATTTAATTTTTAATATGAAGTCTGATTGTATTTTGTCAACTCTTCTCTGGTGGACATTTGACTTAAACTGTTGTACTTATCTTGCAATAGCTGTTGATATCAGTCTCAATACATAGCAAAATTCTTGATTTCTAGGACATCCATTATTGTGGTATTTAGACTGTCTGTGTGGGTCCGTCCTCAGCAGTCGTGAGTGATGTTTATTTGATGACTCTACAAGCCATTGTAGGATATCGGGGTGGATCAGGCGGGGCTGGAGAGCGGAAGGAGACACGTGCCTTAGCTGTAGCATCTCTTGACCTAATGGGAGATAAAAAGAGAGGATGGAGACGAGATTACAGAATATTAGGCCTACTATTTGTATGTAATGGTTACTGAAAACGTATGTTGCACAGAGAGCAAGCAGGAACTCCAGCAAGACTAGCTATGACTGCATAACTTCAAGTGAGAATCAGGAGGTAACAGAGATATAGGACAGTTTACCAAAACACTCCATGACCATGAACCCGCTAGATCTGTGCCTTTAATTATATAAAAAACAAATTTTCAGCCTAAACTTTAAGACTAACTGAGGGTTTGACTAGGGTTTGTTGACATTACATGTTCCTTTACACTATTCAGATTTTTTCCTGGATGTGTCTATCTCGACAGGTCACATTAATCACAAGTGATCCGTATCTGTCCTTAGTTTGAATACGTCCATCCTCCCTGCATGTGCATATCGTTTGAATACGTTTCCTCTGGTTCAGTATGTTCCTTTTACTCTGCTCCATTTCCTCATCGTGAATACAGTCGTTGCCATCACTGTTTTTTATTGTTGATTTGTCGTCCCGCTGAAACGCAATGATTGCAGTGATACGCACATGTGCACTGGGAAAAAGCCCTGATTTGAAAAGATTTTGTGTCGGCCAGATTTGTGTCACGTACAGAAAAATCAAATGATGAGCGTAGCCATAGAGTTAAACATAACGGTCTGGTTGCTCATCTTTATTACTGCGTTACTTGGTGTCTCGTGCTGTGTTAGTGGAGTCATGTTTTAAGTACTTGATTAGATAGTAACTTGTGCCCATCACTACTAATTCACATTTACTAAACCTCAGCTTGTGTTTCGTCACTTGAGTGCTTCCTCTATCTCTTTGTCTTTCTGCTCGCCGTCTCTTCTGGCTCCAGCTGCCTTCTTTGCCCTTGCCTTCGCTCCTCTCTTGAGACTTCTGCTGCTCCGTTCCTGCGCCCACCAGGTGAGTCACACAGCTATCTCTCTCTCTCGTTCCTTCACGCCCCTCCTTCGCCTTGTTTTTCTGCTCTGCCCTGCTGAAACATGGAAACACTGCCCGCCTTGATTGTGTTTTCTTTACATGAGCTAAGGCAGCTTTGCCAGTTCGTCTCATTATGTATGTCTGATTTCAGATTGTTGGAAACCTGCTGTATTATCGCTACATGAACCCAGCCATTGTGGCTCCCGATGCTTTTGACATCATCGACATGTCAGCTGGAGGTCAGCTGACCACTGATCAGCGGCGAAACCTGGGCTCCATCGCCAAAATGCTGCAGCACGCTGCCTCAAACAAGATGTTTCTCGGCGACAACGCCCATCTTAACCCCATCAACGAGTACCTGACGAACTCCTACCAGAAATTTAGGTACATAATTTTAATTTACTCCATGCTGTTTGTTGGCACCATTCAAAAATGGATGGTTTTTTTTTGTTGCTATATCTTGCTTTATTCCTCTTTTTCCTCTTCCCATCAGACGTTTCTTCTTGGCGGCTTGTGACGTCCCATCCCTGGAGGACAAATTTAACGTTGATCAGTACTCGGACCTGATCACTGTATCCAAGCCTGTTATTTATATCTCCATTGGCGAGATCATCAATACCCACACGGTCCGTATCTGCGTAGTCACACTCATACCTGCCTGTAGGATCTATTTATGTCACTCACTTGTTTTTGTTTTTTTCTCTCCCCGTCTCACAGCTCTTGCTAGATCACCAGGACGCCATCGCTCCTGAGCACAATGATCCCATTCATGAGCTGCTGGATGATTTGGGAGAAGTGCCGACCATCGAGTCTCTAATCGGTGAGTCAGTGAGGCGAAAATGTAGACAGTAACTGTAACGTAAAGTACCTGTAGAGCGGTTTTCCTTAGCCGGGCTTTTCTTACTTGCAGGAGAGAATCCACTGCCACCTGATGACCCTAACAAGGAAATGATGGGCAAGACAGAAGTCTCTCTCACGCTCACCAACAAATTTGACGTCCCTGGCGAAGCCAATGCTGAAACCGACGCCAAGACCCTCCTGCTGAAGTATGTCCTACTCTAGACGTGCATTTCAGATTAAAGCCTATAGTTCAGAATTCAAACCTCTGTAATTGTTTTCTTTTCAGCACCAAGAGGCTCATTGTGGATGTGATCCGATTCCAACCAGGAGAAACCCTGTCGGAAATCCTGGACACTGCAGCAGCCCCAGAGCAGGTAAACACCAGAACGGAAACACCTGATTGAGCTACACGGACAACCATAAAGATGTGGTCACTGATGCCTTGTTATTGATTTGTTTGGTCTTTAGGAGGTTGAGTACCAGCGGGCCATGCAGCGACGAGCCATCCGTGACGCCAAGACACCCGAAAAGATGAAGCAGGCCAAGCCGGTGGTGGACGACAGTCTCACACTGCAGGGCAAAAAGGACAAGATTAAGAGCAACCTGCAGAGGCTGGCAGAGCTGGGGAAAGTACAGCCAGAGAACCGATACCAGGATCTTATCAACGACATCGCTAAGGTACCGTATCGTCTAGTGATTTTAAGAATTAAGTCTGATGCTGTGTTTACACTGGCAGCGACGTGACATGACGCAACAAAGCAGCCGGTGTTCTTAGATTTGTGAAACGAAACAACGTTCCTCTACATAAAACAATAATCTACACAATAAAACAAAGTGCACATGTGCAAGAGCATCTGCAATGACACAAGATGAGTTACAATAAATACGTGAGACAATATACAATAAATTCACAAGACAATATACAATACAATATACACTAAACAATAAATACAGGGAGGAGACAGGGAGAAGTGGGACCGTGGGCGATGTGAAGTGGGTGGAGTCATTGATGAAGAAATATGATGAAGAATTTGAGCGTAGTTGAAATTTATGCACATTAGTAGCGAAGCCATGTGGCAGTAAACCAGTGAGACCCGAGCAGGGTTCTGCATGCTTCCTGTGGTTACTAAATGTTTGTTTCTACTAGAGATGGAAGAAAAGCTGACTCAAAGATCCCTGCTTCATATGAACCCAGACAGAACCATGACAGTGCTTTGGCTGCAAACTGACGCAGAATTGGTCGCATTTGTCTTGTACTGTCTGTACAAACTGTAGTCATGGATTTATAGACAAGCGATTTTCCTCCACGATTTTTATTTTGTAGCAGAAACCTCTGATCTAAGTAAATCTGATAAAAGTCAGACAGGAAGGTGTGTGATTTGGTTCTGTTTACTTTCTGAACAACTATAGTCAGTGAAGTGAGGTAGGCAGTGAAACCATGTTAACCAGCGGTCAGCTTGAGTTTAGAAACGCCCGCAGAAATAACCACAGTGGTCTGAGATATGAGAGGCGGAAAATCGCTGACGATGTAAATATAGGGTTACTTTTGAATCTGTGGTTTAAAAAATGAAATCCATTAAGATCACTTGTTCTACATGATACATTAAAGTGCCAGAAAAACCGATAGACCAGTCTAATACTCGGTAGGTCTCCCATGGGGCATGGGCTACACAAGCTTGCGGAAATATTCTGTAGGCAATGAACACCACACTTTCTGCAGAATTAAAAATAAATAATATGAATGCGTTGTAATCATCATCTGGAACTGGTTCTAGCTTCTCATCTCCTTATAAATAATAATTTGGAAAGATGAGAAGAATATGATTGATTAATGTGCCTGTAATATAACATTATACATAATGCAAACCTAAAAAAAATTATTGTTCGTGCAGGACATCAGAAATCAGAGGAGGTATCGACAGAGAAGGAAGGCCGAGTTGGTGAAGCTTCAGCAGACCAATGCTGCCCTTAACACAAAGACCAGTTTCTATAACGTACAGATTGACTACTACAACCAGTACATCAAGACCTGCATGGACAATCTAGCCAGCAAGGGCAAGTAAGTGAATTCTGTCCGTTTTTATATCCAAGGGTAATATCACTGTAACACGAGAGACGGCTGACTTGGGTTCTTCAAGTTTATGGACTGCCTGTATTTCTACTCAGAGTGTCAAAGAAGCCTGGAGAAAACAAGGCTAAGAAGAGCAAGCAGGCTTCACAGAAGTACACAGCAGCACGTCTGCATGAAAAGGGAGTGCTGATCGAGATCGAGGATCTGCAAACCAATCAGTGAGTCACACACACACACACACACACACACACACACACAGGGTAGCACAGTGGTGCACTGGGTAGCATTGTTACCACACAGCAAGGATGGTCTGGGTTCGATTCTCCAGCTGTGTGGAGGTCGCATGTTCTCTCTGTGGGGCCACAGACATGTAGTCAGGGGAATTGGAGGTACTAAATTGCCCCTAGTATGTGTAAGAGAAATGTGTATTTGCCCTGTGATGGACTGGTGACCTACTGCACGGGTTAAATGTGGTAATCAAATTCCTCTGTCTGTGTCTGTGTGTGTGTCTGTGTGTGTGTGTCTGTGTCTGTGTCTGTGTGTGTGTGTCTGTGTCTGTGTGTGTGTGTGTGTGTGTGTGTCTGTGTCTGTGTGTGTGTGTCTGTGTGTGTGTGTCTGTGTGTGTCCGCGTGTCTGTGTGTGTCCGCGTGTCTGTGTGTGTCCGCGTGTCTGTGTGTGTCCGCGTGTCCGTGTCCGTCCGCGTGTCTGTGTCCATCCGCGTGTCCGTGTCTGTTTGTCCGTGTGTGTGTGTGTGTGTGTACGTGCATGTGCAAGTACAGTGGGGAGTGAACCACTCCTTGACCACTAACACCCCTGACCTAGTAGTAGGATAAGCAGCTTAGATAATGAATGCATAAACATATACCAAACATAATATTGTTGTTTTCTTGTTTTCAACATTTCACAGGTTCAAGAATGTCATTTTTGAGATTTCTCCATCTGAGGTCGTGGGAGTGTTTGATATAAAGGCCAAGTTTATGGGAGTCCATTTGGAGACGCTAATGTTAGAATACCAGGTAAATACCAGGTTCTTTATTTTAATCATCATACACATCCTGTAAGATGATTTATTTCACTTTAATTAGAGAAATCAGTGTGTTTTGGGTTTTTTTTCTTTTAGGTGCTTGCTTGTTTATTTATTTATTTATTTGATACCTTTGTCTTTATGGGATGCTTATGTACCATGTATAGATTAGTCTTCAGTACACCTTGTTGCATGTTTTTTGTCTTCAAATTGGATCACATTCCTGGTGTGAAATTCATTTCTGTTTTCTTTGCTTCTCAGGATCTTCTGCAGTTACAGTACGAGGGCGTTGCGGTCATGAAGCTTTTCGACCGAGCCACAGTCAACGTCAACCTGCTCATTTTCCTGCTTAATAAGAAATTCTATGGCAAATAGAAGAGGCTCTGAGAAGAGCTTCATAGACTGTTACATACAAAGCTATGGCCATAACACACCACACCCATCCCTGCAGTCCTGTTATCCACCTGCACTACTCCGAATATTCCTCTCTCTCAAGATGTGTCAGAGTACCGTTTTTCATTTCCTAGACATGTTCATTGTTTTGAAACGGTCGATGATGAAATATATCTGCATTATTTAGATTTCCTCTGCAGTAAATTGTGTCTGCACGAGTTTTGAATACTATACTGTAATATGTAAAGAGAATGCTGTTTTTGTTACCTTTAAATTTTATGCCTCTGGAGGACAGAGCATGTTTCTTAGATTGCATTAGTATGTCGTATAGGAAATATGCAGCCACAACGATATTTATCACAGCAGTTCTCGTCATCTGCCTTACTCAGAGATCTGGATTGTATTATCATGTCACGAATTGTAATTTATTGGAAATCTATTGGTCCCCTCCAAGCTATCAAATGCTGTATGAATTTTAGGTTTGCACCCTTTTTTTTTTTTTTATTTCTTAGCTTTCTATTTCTCAGTTGTATTTTTACACTGCCTTAACTTGGAAAAAAAAATAATTGTTGGGTGTTAAGTGCTTATATATTAGCAGTCTTAGTAAACAGGGCTCTTAGATTCCTCCTGAAGTATGACAGCCAAAGCCAGAACATGGTGTCAGGGTCTTTCAACACTTCTTCCTTTCTGCATTTGAAACAAATTACAGTTACTGTGGGAAATAGAAGGGACTATGAATATATAAATATATACATAAATGCGACATAATCGTTTAAATCGGCTTCGCTTTCCTATCCTTGCATTGTGACGTCTGACTACTACATCTTTTTGCATGGTGTCATGGTAGGCTGGTGTCTCAATATTTCATTATAGTTGTGTTTTGCCCTTTCAGACGTTTGACAATCAGATTGAATAGCACTTCAATGCCCAATATGGTAATTAAAAGTATTTACCTATCAGTATAGTGCAAATTTTGCCAAAAATGCTGGTGCTGAATAGCCCAGAGAGCAATAAAAAATAAAGCTCATACACAGGACAATCATTGTAAAGCTGGAAAATAAATAAAGTAAAATTATTTAGATCTTTGTGATCTGATTTGTTTCTTGGATTTATTGCTGTTATGTTCTTGCTATGGTGTAATCTGGTAAAGGTGGTGAAATTAGGTGGAAAAAGTGTCGTACTAATGGGGTGCTGTGAAAGCACAGGTCTCCAGAACAGCCTCTACTTACAGATATGAATACCACTGAAGACCAGCATTAAAGTTGCAGCCTCGTATCCCTGATCTTGGTTAATAGGAGTGGAACCCGAGGTTGTTTGCTGTTGAACCCATTAAGGTTCAAAACTGAAAACTGAACCACTCATAGATCAATGTACACACACAGGAATTTAATCCATCCATGCAGTAAAGCACACACACTAGGGGGCAGTGACTATACTTGGATGAAGTGGTGGGCAGCACCTTTCCATGGTACCCAGGGAGAAGTTGTGGGTTGGGGTCTTGCTCGTTGTCTTATCAGTACAGGGAATTGAACCGGGAACCTTTTTGATCACAAGGCAGGCTCCTTAAGCACAAAGAGCCAAACCTGATGCAATGATGAGGTACAATATCTCATTAACATTTGGCCTTTTGTTGTCGTGCCATCACGTGACTCAGCGGTACTGACAAAGCAAACACGTGCAGCAATGAGTGAGAGAACAGCAGAGAGAAAGAGGGATATTTTACAGCAGTGAATGAAAACCTTGCAATCATGTGATACATGTAGGAAGGCATAATGACGATACATTCACATCATGTATATTGTGACACGTTGCTGTCCTTTACATGAAAGTAAATAAGTGAGCGTGTTACTGTTTTGACCACTGTTTGGTGGAATTGACCTCTGCATTTGACCCAAGTGACTCAAGTCAACACTAGGGGGCAGTGAGCACACATACTCAGAACACTGAGCCACCCCTTGTTCACAGAGCCTAGGAATCATTTGGGGGTTACGTACCTTACTCAAGGGTACTCCAGTTGAGTCGTGTCGGTTGTGGGGCTCGAACCTGAGACCTTCTGGTTCCTTAACCACAAGTCTACAGCTGCCTCCGAGCTGCTTTTATACATCAAAAGTCTCGTTAATACCGGCCCTGTATTTACTTGGTATCGGATCAATACCAAAGTGTGCAGTATTACACACCACTAATAAACCTAATATCAGGAATGGAAGAAAAGAGGAGAGAGTCGATTCTCAATAATCTGACTCTTAGGGTGTTTTCACACCTGAAAGTCTGGACCAAGGTTCAAACCAAGGTTTATGGTTTCATTACATTGTACATATTTCATGCGGTACGTTTAGGTTTCACACTGCCATTTAGCAAGCACACTAAAGACCTCATGCATAATACTACTACTACATACTGTATTCATCACCTATGTCGGCCACGTCTCCGTATACTGAATATTGATTGACTTCAACGTGTTGTAAATTTAGCTGGTCGCCTCTTACTCTTGGTTGGAGAAGATTAAATGAACAGATTCATTTAATTCCTACTATTCTGATAATATTATGATATTATTACCATTCTCGTTGTCCAGCAGTTATATCAACACTGACAGATAAGAAGGCGTTAGGTGGCACGGCAGTGTAGTGGTTAGCGCCGCCGCCTCACAGCATGACAATCCGGCTTCGAGTCCCGGGATGTTCTGTGTGGGATTTGCATGTTCTCCCTGTGCTTGTGTGAGTTTCCTCCCAAAGACATGCGCATTAGGTTGATCAGCCACTCTAAATTGCCCATAGGTGTGAGTGTGTGTTTGCTGACAATAGATTGGGGGCAGCCGTGGCCTAGTGTCTCTTGACTGGAAGGTTGTGGGTTCGATCCCTGCCTAGGCCGAGACACGACTGAGGTGCCCTTGAGCAAGGCACCTAACTCCCCCAACTGCTCCCCAGGCGCTGTGGTTTGGGGCTGCC
>JAOVVF010000036.1:10005828-10025676 GCA_028565595.1 Duopalatinus emarginatus | reverse complement strand
AGGAGGCCCTACACCATACTAATAAATTATTGTGGTCTAAAACCAGGTGTTTCAGTTTCATTGTCCAACCCCTGTATGTCCAGACCCAACTGGGTATGTGTGAAAACATCCTTAATGATTCACCTCTCACTGATCCGACTCTCATTGCTCCGACTCATCTGTTCTATTAGGCTGTACTGTCCCTTTAAGGACACTCTACTGCCGTCTTGTGGACGAATGATTTTTAAAAAATTGACGCACAGTTTTGAAGCTTGCTTGTGTGTATTTTTTCCTGCTGTTTTCACTCGGTGATTAAGGGCATCGGAGTAAAAGCGAACACGCGTGTGGAGCGACGAGGAGGCTGCGTCTGATCAAGTCCAGTCCGAACCCGATGTGGAGTGGTGGATGTGAACTTGTCGGACATGATCCAGGAGACTTTTCAGATCACCTGGATTTGACAATCTGACACGACTGACACTCGTGCGTGTGTGTGCGCGCGTGTTTTTTCGCCCTGACTGTCGGATGACAGCGACGATCGGACAGTAGGATCAGACTGAGTGTGTGTATGAAGTCGGTGATGAGACAGTGCTGTTGGATTGAGTAGTTACAGAGGTCAGGTGTGGGTTTGTCAATGCGTAGGACGGCTTTATCTCAGACCACTTGTTGAAATTGTGGGAAAAGTTTAGCAACAATTCCCAAATGCAGGAAAACAAACACAAACTTTTTGTCTGTTTTTGCTGATTCAGCCTCGGTACAAGCCTTTCAGCTACTTTGCGCAATAACCTGGATATCTACAAGCAGGAAGGAGGTGAAGAGTGAGATCCACGACACGACACTGCCGCCTCAGAGCGGGGGGTTTGTTAGCTTTATACCAGCCTTCTGACACTTTTCACTCTCGGATAAATTAGCTCGCTAGCTTCAAAGCTAGCTGAACAGTTCATAAGAGTTAACAGAAAGCATAATTGACTCTACAAACAATTTATCCGACACACACCTCTGACACTTTCTCTCACTGGAGTGTTTAGAAATAAAACTGGTCCTTTTGGACTTGTCAACTTGAGCTACATGTACTTAGCTAGCTGTTTAGCTAACTAGCCAAAGCTTAGCTTCTGGGTTAAAAGATTAGCGAAGTGTCAAATTAAAAAAAAAAAAGACTTTAATTGTTCATTATAAAAAAATATAATTATACGTTTTTAGGTTGATATTTAAAAAAAAAATAACCTGGAGTGCTCTAAATGGAGGAAATGATGCAGATACGCGCCTCTTAGCAACCAGGCTAAGATGGTGTAGTTAGCTAGCTAGCGCGGCTAAACCGGCTAACGAATCAGGGCAGGTGTTGAAAAGTTATTATTTAGAAGTGAAACACAATATAATTAATTTTTTTTCAATGTATGTAGAGTAATTAGATATAAGTGTTTTAGTTTAGACTGTAAAGAGTTTGTGGAGCGAGTTTGTGGAGCGAGTTTGACAGCTGACGGCTCCGACTTCCCGACATTTTATTTTCCCTTCAGAAATGATTTGCATGTCGAGCCTACAGCAGTGTCAGCCATGGGAGGACAGTTGAAACACGTCTGAGATTCAACTGCGAACACATAACCAGCGGGCATTTGTTTTTATTTGTTTATCTTTTCGCCGTCAAGTCAGTCTCTAAACTCTTGCGGCCTTCATAATGTCTGGATCCCCGGGCTCGAGTAGCTCCTCTAACCCGAGGAAGTTCAGCGAGAAGATCGCGCTGCATAACCAGAAACAAGCGGAGGAGACGCGGGCCTTCGAGCAGCTTATGACGGACCTCACCGTCTCCAGGGTAAAGTAGAGCCTAAATCTGTTAATATAATTTAAACCTACATGAATGTCAAGTGAAAACTAGGCTACTGTTTGTTTGTTTGTTTGTTTGTTTATGCTAAACCAGCTCCATTGACTTTAATCGTATGTATATAACTACTCTGTCTGCATGGCAGTGTTGCTGTTTAGAGACACCTCAGAGCTGTCAGAAGTCAGACTTTACCGTAATGATGTGTTATGTGTGCACACTGATCATTCACCATTCCTCTAGGCTACATTTACAAAGACATAAAGGTCTATGATCACAGTACACTCATGACACATGTAACTAAAGCATGCAGCTATTACTTTATAAAGTCTCCTGTATGTACTGGATGTGACCTGGAGTAGCAGTCCAGCTCTTATAGGAAAAAACTGGAGCTGTGGATGATCTGCATGATAATAGTCATTTATTTATTTATTGCTTCAGCAGTGCATCTGTTAACCTCCCTAGTCCCGGCTCACATAGACACAATAGATGCTATTAACATATTGTTTTCTAAAGCCTTTCCTAAGCTAAATTACGCCTCTTTTTATAATCCGACCCTTTTTTTTTCCATCCTGAGGAAGGCGGATTACTCACACGCCCTCCCCGCACCACACCTTTCACACATCAGACCCTGAACCAACTTCCTTTTAATGTCTTCTCTTCCTTAATTACTTCCTGTCCATTCTTAGCTCAACACCACAGGGGTGGTGGTTCTTAGGGACGGCTGGTATAAACCTTGTGTTATAACACACTGCTCTAGCTTTATTGTCGAGCTATTGATAGATATTAGATTTGATCGCCCTCCCTTCTGGTATCGCCACCATGCGTCACTGCTACTTTACAGATACGCAGGTTTCTCTGGCATGTTGTCGTATACCAAGGACCACCCGATGTGCTTTAGTTCATTCAGTACAGCGACTAAAGGAAATCGTTGCTATTGTGTTACATCAAACAGGCTTTTTTTTTAATGATCCCTGACAGCGGATGGGTTAATAGTGATTAAGGAATGTAGATAATATTCCAGGTTTCTTCACTTCATGTCTCTTTCAGTTAATGAGTAGATGTAGGAGTAGAAGGGAAGTAGAACGAGTCACATCATCTGCTTAAATGCTTTGTGAGATATTCTGTAAGTGCTCTGCTTTAATAAGAAAACCTTAAAAACTTTCTTTCACAGATGATGTGCTTTCACAGTTAAGATACAGGAGAAGGTGGTGTTTAAGGCTGTAGGGCATTTATACTTTCATAAAAGTTTGCTTTCTTTACCAAACACTACTTTTCTCACTCCGTTGTGGGCTTGTGGTTATTTGTTGAATTATCGGTATGAGCGGCTGCAAATATGACAGTGCCGGAGGGAGACCGATAACGGTTTACTTTACATCTCGTGCACTTAACATTTAAGTGTGTTGCAGCAGTTCTCAAACTTTTTTAATGCTTTTTTAAAACAACATATAACAGTTTTTGCATACTTAGCAGATGTCCTACCTGTGAGATGTCTTTCACTGCACAATTTTTCAATCCTTGGTGTAATTGAAGACAGACAAATTCTCAAGTCATCCTCCACATAAAGTCAAGCTGGGTACTTTGTCTTTATTGCCATCCTGGCTGAGAAAGATGTCCAAAAACTTTGTTAGAGTTGAGAACATGTCAGTAAGACCTGTTTGAAGTTCAGTCTTTTTCATGTGATGCTTTTCTAAGGATCAACAACCTTAGAAATTGGTTTGCAGATATGTATTTTTACAACTTTTTTTAAATTATTTTTTTTATGTTATTGCCAATTAAGTTAATGATAAATAGATATTATAAAAAAGAGATACAACCTCTAATTATTTTCTAAAACAGCATCCATATAGATCATAGCAACGATATTTCTTAACATCTGCTAGTCTTTTTGTATATTTGTTCTTGACATCTCCCTGAAATGTAAAGTTTGCATACGCCAAACTTACGTTACGTATTCACGTGGGTATACTGATAAATGTTGTGTAACTGTAAATTTTGTAGCACATGTATGTCACAGCTGGGTTGTTGTTAGTCATACTCTCAAAACTCTATTAAAAGGGCAAATTCACAGAGCAGATAGTTACTAAACAATTTTGGTTACAAGTTAAAACACTTTTGCCTCATGTGTATGTGTATTCAGCAGTGTCTCCAGCAAAGTCACAGCAAAAAATGGTCTAAATATAAAGATAAATTCCAATACAAATGATGGCAAAAGTAAATAGTCTGGCACAATGTATGTGTAAGTGCTAATCAACAATGTTTGTCCACTACAGGGTGGAGACCAAACCATGCTCTTTAAAATTGATGCCATGACAAACAGACCATTTAAGCAGGATTTCATCAACCTCATCAACGCATTAAACTGATCTCTAAATATTTCTCATATAATAATAATGATTATAGGTTTTATTTGTATAGCATGATTTTGTGACAATAAATTAAATAACGAAATACATTATTACACTTATACAAAATTATAAATTTATAATTATATTCACTATCTGTCAAGCCCATGTAAACAACTGCACTGTCTACAGTTAGCAGCAAGAGGCTTAAAGATTCCTCTTAAACTTTACGGTTGGGTTTTTGGGGCCTTTTACATCTCCCCTTTTGTGTCAGACACACACACACACACACACACACACAGCAAACTGTGCTGCATTCAAGCAGCCTCTCCTCTCCGAATAGGTCCAAGTTAAAGAAATCACTGCTGCGATTGGGAAGTTCATATTCAACACATCTCCTTGTGAGTCACGCCGTTAAAAAGCTTAACCATGTTTCATTTTGTTTCATTCTCATGCACATGGGCTGTTCCATTATATGCTGCTAGGAGTCTTAATAGAGCATAGAAAATCTGTTCGTGATGATGAATGTTTTTATCTGTTAAAAATGTAAATCTGAGTCACATATACAGGCAATGCCTTTTGTTGAATTATATATTGGCACCACTGAATAAATGAATATGTTACACCTCTTATTTTTATACGTATATATGTGACAGTGGCATCTAATGATTCATTCACTTCAAATGATTGTGTTTAGCTGATATAATTGTACATAACTGATTACGTAATGACCGAATCCTAAAGCCTGAAATATACTTCAGATGGAAATCAGTCTCCATTGTGCTCAGAAACCTCTTCAATATACACTGAAGTGCCAGAAAACCTTGTACACCAGTCTAGGACTGCAGAAATAAGATGGGCCATGGACTCCACAAGCTTGCGGAAATATTCTGTAGGCAATGAGCACCATACTTCCTGCTGAACGGTCCACAAATTTGAGGTCTGGAGAGCCTCGTAGATGTCTGTTGTTTTATAAATGCACTGGTGGATTCAACCAGTGATGTGCATAGATGACGTTGCTATATATTTTGCATAGGCTCGTCTGTATCGTTTTTTTTTCTGGCTCTTCAGTGTACATCTTGGAAAAGCGGGATTGTCTGACGTCCTGGATAGTGTTGACTGACATGTGAAAAGCATGTGATACTCTACCTGTACCCCTTGTTCATATCCTCAGCTTTTGCTCTGTACAATTCTGTACAATGAATTGGTTAACTCAATTTATAATAACCATTCTTCATTTTTGCATGATTGTTTTTTTCAAATATTACCTGATGCTGGATACTTATAACCATACTCAAACACTTTGAAATCAGTGAGTACTGGACAGGATATTTCAGGCAGCTCAAGTATTCTGAGAATGCAGCCCCCACCATCTGTTCAGTAAATTATAAATCTGTAAATACAGGCCAGTCATCACAAATGTGATTTGCTGTGTAGGTGGAAACCTGAGGCGTGGACAGTAGAATGTTGTTAATGGGTCTTACAGTAAGCTGTCATCATTTAATAGAAATGAAAATGAACTATGTTGAGTTTTATTAGAGTGAAAACAGTGCAGAGGCAAAAGGCTTTCACACTGGTTGGCTTTGAGGTTATTTGCATAATCACCTGGTCATGATTTACACAGTCTACTATGTAGGGCTGGGCTATGTGGTCAAAATCTTACATCTTTCCTCTAAAAACTGTAATCTGTGCAAATATCTATACATAACTACAATCTTATTTATTCATGACTGGACCTTACAGATGACAGTTTTCTGGTCAGTGTCTGATTTGACGACAGAAGTGCCTCCCTGCTTAGGTGCAAGGTCCTCGTCTTTAAGTCCGGCCGACGCCTGTTATGTGTCAGTGTTGCAGGGAGTTTTGCCCTATGTCACGCTCCTACTTTCCTTGTTTTTCTTAAAATACACTGATGTTAGCTCCTATATCTGACCTTTAGGGCTGTTCACACCAAGAAAGATAACTGTGATGAAAACTAGACCCGATACGTTGTGAGCGTCCACACTAACCAACGATATCATTCTTTAACAAAAATGGATCCAAGCACACACTGTTCACTCACTTTAGAAAAATGGATATTAATGACCTGTTAGTGCTGTACGTTGCTCTGAGAAACAAACAGAATTGACAAAACCAGACAGTTGCCATTAGGCTACCCGTGGGTAATAGACTACTCCTCATGTCTGTTAAAAATAACAAAACACTTACCCCTTATTCTGAGGGTGAGTCCATATGTCCTTCTTCTTGATAGTGTCTTTACATTTTATCAAACACAAAGATGTTTGTCATTAAATAAAACAGTCTGTTAAATTTAAGATTAATTTTATAGCAAGTGCATCAGTCAAACTTTACAGAGGAACTGTGGTCTACTGAGTGTCCTGGAGAACATGCCACAACCTTGAGTGTTCTGTTGCTTTTATACAATAGTTTAGAAAATAAATAAAATAAAACATAAATAAATTGAGCCACCAACGTAGGGTTTAGTATGTTTTAATGTCAGCGTTTCCTTCTGCTATAGTTTCTTAAACAGCAGTAATGAACTCCACTCACTCAGTGTACAGCCTGCAGCTCATTTTTCCGCTCCTATCATAGAGCAGCAAATTCAAATCTGTTTCCAATTCCCACTTGTATTTTTTCTTATTGTGAACTTCTTTGTAATCTGTTTAGTTTCATTTTAGGCTTTTCTTGTTTTCTTTTGCTCAGGGCATTTACATTATTGCGTATAACGGTGTAATGGCTGGTGTATAAATGGCACACATCCCTAGTCACCGGACATTTAATGTTAATATTCAGTCTCATAGAGTGCCAGTACACCCTATGCAAACAGATGTTCTTCCATGGAATGTTTGCTACATTTATTTCCCAAATGTGTCTCGCTTATATTCGATTCCCACAAAATTTCAACATTTTTTACCAGGTTGTGTTGTATAAGTCTGTCTTTTCTGGTTTAACCGAAAGAAAACTCTTCTGTTTTTTTACTTTACTCGTGCACTACATATTTAAGAAGCAGCTGTGGATCGAAGCCTTAAAGCTAATCACATCACGGCTGTAGTTGCTTTCTAATGGCATAGACATTTTGTAATTTTTGCAATAAAAAAGGTGATGAGTCTACCACTTCACCAAATTGGGAAAATCGACTGCAGCTTGAGTCCTTAGTCAGAAGCCTGCTATTTTGAAAGCTGCCTGGCAAAATATCTACATGGTTGTACCAGATGGCTTATGTTACCGACAGCGTGTCGTTGTGTATAGCCAAGGGAATTTAATTCACTTATTAAGATTGAAATAAAAGACAAATAAATCTGTTATTTTACCGATTTTTTTTAATAAAAGCTTCATGATAAACCTAAGTACATGTATTTACACAATAGATTTTATTTAAAATTTTATCCAGTTTTATGCTAGCTAGCTATTATATGATTTAAACGACAAAATGTGCTACATTGAATGAGTAACCTATACCTTAGTTTTATGTAGAGGAAACAACAGATACAAATCAAAGAGCATGTTGTTTTTTTGCAGTAGACGTGGCAGTTTCTGTAGCTTGGCTCGTTGTAGGTTGTCTTAATTTGCAATGTTTTACTGTAGGAACCAGGTTTCCATCTCACCACTGTCCAGATGTTGAATCTTCATTTTTGGACAACTAGCACATTACACTTTTTCTGATTTTTTTTTTTAAGTATCATTGTGGTGTAAGAGTTACAACATGCAATAAAAAGTTGGGGATTTCTGTTGGGGCTTTAGTCAAAGCTGCTTCTGGGCAATTAAAAATGTTCTCCAGATGGCTTTTGGGACAAGTATTAGAAACTGGAGTCATTTTTAAGCTCTATAGTAAGACTGTCTGATTAGATTGCTTCATTCCTGCTTTGGCCACAGTGACAGCTTTGAGCGTCCCAGGCTATAGACCAGCATGTTGAGCTTCGGCAGTAACCTACTGTGTTGACAAGAGATTCAAATCGTGTCGTTTGGTTAGTGCAGGGACTGAGCTAATGCCAGTTTGTTTATTCCTGATCAGAATTGATCATTTACATCTTTATCTAGGACTGGGAAGAAAATGTACTTTGTCCCTTTGTCACTTGTATTGCATAAATGTGAACTGAGAGTTCTTCTTCTCAGGGTTTCTTATTCAACTTTAAGTAATTTACCGAAATGACTGCAGTGGTTGTTCTTCAGATTCTTCACTTGTGCAAAATAGTGACTATAAAAACCACTGAGGGTTTCACTCCTTGTTGTTTTTTTTTGTTTGTTTGTTTTACAGGTGCAGTTTCAGAAACTCCAGCAGCTCCGCTTGTCTCAGAACCGTGCCCAGTACTACGGTGGTTCCCTGCCCAATGTCAACCAGATCGGCAATGCCAGCAATGATTTCCAGGTAAATGGCCTGTACTGTTCTACTTCTACAAGTCCAAGGAGTCAAGCAAGATGTTTTTATTAAGGAGAAGATAAACTTCAATAGTATCCTCACTACATTAACATTAATGTTGTTGAGAGAGATGGTAATTGCAAACCTTGGTCATGTAAAGAAACAAAGCCGTTCAGATCACGGTTGGTTTTTTTAATCAGTACCTGGCTAGTCTGGGTTATAAACCTGATATGGCAACATGCTGCAAAGGCTGAACAACTGTATCTGTTTAGCCTCCCTTAGGAGAATAAGTGTTGTGTGCCTCCAAGTGAAAGTGCTCTTGTTGCAGCGAATAAAGCTTCTTTTGAGGAACTGGATACTGATCCCTAGTGTTTCCGAATCCAGTGAGGTAAATCTCTGCTTTACAGACTTACTTAGGTGGAAGAATGAGGCTAAATGGTTGCACATCTCCTTTTTGCAGATGCACGGACATGTTTGGAACAAATCTTCGACAGTGTCCATACTGTCTCAACCGCTAATCCTCAGTACAGTCCACACTGCTGCACAATACCTGTTTCCACATTTCATACCTTCCTCTTCCTCCACCTCCATTCACACGTGTATATCTAATGCCATTGTCCTTCTCTAAACACCCTGGAGTAGGTGATATGACGAATAGACAATTTGTATTGCGGCTAGTTCTATGCGGGATAAAGTTAATGACTATTTCAAGCATCGAGTACAAAAGTGGAGTTTGAAAACTGTAACATTATTTTTTTTAAGCCGTTGACATGAGACTCAGGAATGGTAATAGACGATGGAGGTGGCCAAATGGTTCTGAAATGAAACAGCACAGGATCTATCATTTGGTTATAATAAATGCTGAACAAATCAGCCATTATCTGCAAAATATCTGTTATATTTTATTTTACGTATTTTGGAATGACCACTAGCCCCTTTTCACTAATATATGTCTTATATGTCTTCATTATGAGAACTGGTTCTCAGTTTGCTTTGGTCAGAAACAAGTAAGTAAAGTGAAATATTGCGCCTGAAGTCAACTCACACAGCTTAAGTTGATTACGATCACTAAAAAAATGTGAACAATGGTTTAAACAAATGTTTTTGGTCAAAAGGCAGAAAATGAATATTTTAACGATGAGCTAAAGCTTTACTGGCCCATCACTGGTGCCAACAAAACTTTATTTGAGCAACTATACACTCAATAAATAGTTAAAAGCAATCGAAATAGAAATCAGATGTATATATTTGTAATAGATTGTTCTGAATAAATCTTAAACTGGCAGTAATGTAGGCTGGTTCTTCAGAGGGTAGTGGTCTTGGGCTATAGGGGTTTTGGAGAAACCTGTGTGGAGCTCTTTAGCGGATGAGCTTGAGTATGGAGAGGATTGTGGTTGTGTGTGACACATCTTGTCTGGTCCTAAGAAAAGCCAACCAACTGCAGATGAGCAGTGTTGGCATCACATATGATATAAAAACCCTGGAGAGTCTGATGTTGGCTCACCTCTGACCACATGTCAGTTGGGTCTACAGCTACTTTAGCATGTCTTAAGGATCACATTTGAGTTGGTTATCTATTGTTCTTGTACAAACACAAGAGAAATGTGTTTTGGGCGTTTCTTGCATTTCAGTATGATTCAGTCTGCTGCTGTTCAAGAACCTCTGATTAATGAAGATCGATGCGTCCAGTGTATCCTGGATATTAGACAGTCTGACTGGTAAAGCACAGTTTCTGCAGTGTCAGCACTGTGTTTGCGTGTGAACGTGTGTGCGACATCGCTGTGAGCACCACAGGCGTTCCACAAGGCGCTGTTTCTGTTTACTTTGGACACCTCAGACTTTAGGTACAACACTGAGTCATCTCATCTACACAATTTGTCTGATGACACAGCTGTAAATGAGACACAGGAGCTAAGCAAGAGGATGAACACACAGTCTTGGTGAAGTCTCCAGTCTCCTGTGGTGATGACTTTGTGGTGCGTTTGGATTAGATTCAAGTAGAGGTTTAAGATTCGCCTTTATCTTTCAAGGAGGCTCTGGACCTTTTCGGTGCAGAACGCTTTGAATGCAGTGAAAATATTGAAGGAGGCTGTATTGGATGATACATAGCTCTCATGCTGTCTTGGATAAACAGGGGAGTTGCTTTAGTATCAGATTCAGACGTTTGCCAATACGTGATCGCTTTACGGCTCGTATCAGCCTCGGATGTGGCTTAATGAAGTCATTAATAGGACATTTTAGGTGTCCTTACCAAATTCCCCAGTTTGTCTTATCTGTAATTACATACACATGCCAGGAAAACTAGTACACCAGTCTAATACTTGATAGGTCTTCCACGGGGCATGCACATTGTATGACATCCCGCATGTGTTGAGGTCTGGTGACTTAACCCCAAGCTCGCATGAGTGTTCCTCTGACCATAATTTGGCATCTCCAGACGTGTGTGTCGATGTATTGTCTTGTTTCTAAGATGCCAGCCCTATCAGAATGAATGCAGGACATGAACGGGTGTAACTTTTCAGAAAGGAGGCACACGTAGCCTTCGCCTGTCAGAGACGTTTGTAGACAAACGTAAGGAAACTAGCAAAACTATTATGGAGGCACCACCTGTAGCCTGTCTGTATCAGTTTTTCTGGCACTTCAGTGTAATGTGCATAATAATTTCACTTGCCTATAGCTGTATTGACTGGTTTTATTAACCTCATTTAAATTATGTGCAATTGTTTGGCCATTTTTGTCCTGTAGAAATAGTATTTCTATACCATAACATTCCCCCGTTTCTCTTGTTTCTGTCCAGGGCACCTTTCCCTCTGGTCTCGACTCTGTGAGAGGCACCAGGCACCACGGTCTGGTTGAGAGAGCAGTCCAGAGAGACCGCAACCGCATTAATTCACCACACCGCAGACCTATCGACAAACATGGACGGCAGATATCCTTTACATGCAAACCAGACTGGTGTCTTATTCTCGTTATGCTCCACTGTAACAAAAATGTTATGAAATCTCATACAAACAGTATTATTTACATATTTTTTTTTCTATTTTTATAACTAACCAAGGGGGTGAGTCCAGGTTTTGAGGCATGAACAGAATTTACATGCACATTTGTGTGTGAGCAAGTGGTTATATGCATGAGTGCATACTGACCTTTCTTCATGTGGGCAGCTGTGTTTAAAGCCGTAGGGTCAGTCTTGGCCTGCCTGTATATTACTGTGCAGCGCTCATAGTAGTGTAGTGATGTTGTAGACATGTGTGTTTTATGCCACTGTGTGTGTTGAGGTCTTTTTGTATATGTAGGATTTGTAGTTAGTCCATAGTAAACAGATGGATTTCAGGTCTGACCACTGATTAGTGATTATAGGCGTTGCATTATTCCACTTAATTGGTTTTGTATATTTATATTATGCTATACCACCATACATTGTAGTAAACAGCGGTGCAGAATAGGCATGTATGATGTAGTTTTCTCTCTGTTTGCAATTTGCTGTGAAAAATTCAGAGTAGCAGTTTAATCTTGCACAATCAGTGATCTAAAAAATGACAGGAAAATGAGCATTTCCACCATTTCAGAGTTACAGAAAGTACAGAAGGGTGGGATATTACCAGCAGTGCAGTCAGAAACCGCTTGCCAGAAGCAGCAGTAATATTGCTTGAAAAAAAAAAACCTGCTGTTCCAGTACTTTTGGAGACTTTTGTCAAAAGCCAGTACTGAGAAGTGCAGCATTGCACGAATGCGATCTATTGATCTCAAACTCAAATTTTTTTCGTGTACAGCAAAGGAAGTGAAAAAAACTCTACTCTTGCTGTTCCAATACATTCTGAGGGGATGGTGTTTAAACCCAGGGCTGAGAACCTGGTCCAAATTTGAAGCTCTATATTTACAGATTTTTAAGCCTGATACACCAAACACACCTCAGACTGGATTCTTGATCATGGCAGATGCTAGCATATGTTGCAGGTCGAGGACGCGTGTCGAAGACTGTGCTGTGTATGTGTATTTAGGGCGGGGCATTTCATTCATACGTTCCCGAATGTTTTTTTTCTTCCAACACAAAAACGCACTCATCTACCCTAAAGTAACTAGTCATACATAGTTAAGATGTTTGTCTCAGTCCCAGAAATGACTGCTTGATTTTTCAATAAATAAAAAGTGATGTTTGGACAGAAGAAAAACAAAAGAGAATGATGGTGTAATGTCACAGAAGGACATCAGATATCTTTGAATCAAGGTGATCTCATGCTGTGAGCAGCTGTAGACTTGACTCTTTAAGGACTTAGGAGGCTTTTGTTTTGGTAACCAGTCATTGCATAGATTGCAGGACCTGTTTTATCTTTTGCTTCATCTGCTAGGTCAGTGATGCAGCTGAGGTATGAATCCTCGGTCATCCATCTGATCTGCAGTGATGGATGATTTTCACTTGGTTTATTACTCTAGATCTGTGAGATCTGTGACAAATTACAAAATGAGTGCATAACGTGGGCAAATGACACTAATTAGTGCCCCTTAATGGAGGTCTCCACCTTTTGGGATAAATTATTTCATCACACTTTTCCACTAACATTTTAATTTTGTTAGAAGGGACGATTTGGTTCTTCGGAAAACAAATTTGCCAGATGCCTCATACAACATTGGCCCTGTTTTCCTAGAAATCGTTTGAACTCTCTCTGCCAAGTTTTAGCGATGTGTGTTACGCTCCACCCACCCATTACAATGAGTGCTAGCCAGACTGGTGAAAACACTGCACATGGTGCCGTGTGTGTCTTGGAAATGGCTCTGCATATTGTTTAAGACGAACCAGAATGACTCGAACGTTCTGGTTTATTTTCAAAGAACCGGGAAGTTTTAGCGGTACGCTGGTGGTCGTTCATGTGGTGTCGTGCTCCAGGTCAGTAGCCGAACACTGTGGTGGTCATACTGCAGCGTAGAGTGCAGTCTTCTCGGAGCAGAAATGATGACTCGGCTCTTCGGGCTTCAGCAGATGTTAAGCAGAACGCGCCAGACCCGCTCCTGCTCTGTTTCTCCTTTCCGCCTTCCCCTGACAGGAGATTTGGCACAAACAGTCATGACGAGTCGGTATTGTTAAACACAGCTCTAAGCAGCAGCTGAAGAAACCATGTTTACTTAAGAGACTTTCTAGGTTTACCTCATTCCTTCATTTGTCATCTTTTTTTGTTTTTAAATGAATCCTTAAACATTAAACCACATCTGTAAGTGATTTTCATCACATGATCCTGTTCAGATTTGAATGTTCCTGTATTCATGTGACACTTTTCCTTGACAAAAGCACGCAGAAAGTTCACCCTACGGAACAGTGTACCTGTCGCCTCCCCCAGACAACAGCTGGAGAAGGTGAGAGCTATGTGTCTTACCACTTGACGCTACACGCGAATAGAAAACAAAACGCCCTAAGGCCGTCATACGCCGAGGTGTGGTTTAAAATGTCATGCAGGCGAGAAGAATGTAAGTGTTTTGCCTGCCCTGTCCAAGCCGATAGCTCCTCTACAATAGCAAATAAGGTTTTCGTTTTTATTTCACCTGAAGGAAAACCCGCTCCACAGTTGACTCTTTCTATTTCGGTAACAGAACAAATGAAACAATGGCCCACTTTGCTAGTGCTCTCGGTTGCACCCGTGTCTATGTCGTGAACAGACACATACTCTATCTGTGCCTAGTGCTATCTGTGTGTCTTCCATCAAGATTAGGATCTTAGAAAATAAACACTAACAAGTCTGCCTTGCACATGTCTTCCGAAAGAAATTCTCTCTGAAGTGAAATTAGGGGAGGATTTATCCCTCCGATGTTTACTAGCGAGCGCACTGCAGTCTGTTATAAACAGACTAATGCGGCTCCTCCTCTCAGGAGAGTTGTGTTTTGCATGTTGGTCTGGACTCCAGCCAGCATGGCTTCTTCCCAATAGCAGTTCCATCGTGACCTGCCCGACACACTGTACTCGGAGTGTAAACCTGAATGAGTCCACGCCCTCTGTCACTGTTTACACCTGAAAACAGGTTGGCCAGAGCAGCTTTAGCCTGACCTTCTGTTCCACAAATGCTGTGACTGCCGTATGTGACGCTGCATGTACAGGGTTACGTGAGAACCTGCAGTTCTCAATGCTGTCTAAAAGAGCTTGTTTTTTTTTTACTGAATTAGGCTACTGTTACTGTAATAATTAATGGTCACAATTATTTAATGTGTTCAGAAACCTTTGAACTCAATGTGACTATTTATTTATTTAACTTTTTTTTACATTGTACAATATAAGCCTGTGCATGACAGTAGGGCTGAACCTAATACTATTTTCTGACTTTCATCACTGATTATAGAATATTCATAATATGGTAGACAACATTCAAAGCCCCAACACACACCCCCGCCCTCCCACTTTTTTTTTTTATAAACTGCAGTGAATGAAGGTAGTGACAATATTTAAACCAGAAAAAGAAAAGCATGACCCTGTGTAGAAACAAAGATCAGTAAGTTTCATTATTTCACATTTTACATTTACAGCATTTGGCAGCACTCGTATCCAGAGCGACTTACAAGGTTACTGGTATTACAAGCAGGACAACGTAGTGTTAGGAGTCTTGCCCAAGGACCCTTATTGGTGTAGCACAGACTGGCTGCCCAGACCAGGAATTGAACCCAGGTCTCTCACATGGGAACCAATGATGTTATCACTGTACCACACCAACCACATTATTAAACTATTTAAAAAAAAATGCAAAACACATTCTGTAAACAACAAACTTTTAATGGCTTTAAAAGAAATTACTATTAAATTATTATGGATTACAGAGGAACGTAGGAAAATAACAACTGTAAGAAATTTAACAATGGAACAGGAGTTAATTTTTACATTAGGTGTTAAACATTAAAAATGAGCATTAAGTTTAATAATAAAAAAAAAATTACAGTAAATACAATAATGCGAACTCCTTGAACACCTCAAATAAAAATTATTATTTTAAATACATTCATACGAAATGAATTGTTTAACAGGCTAATACGAGTATTGCTTCTAAAATAGATTAAATAGACAAAAAATCACACTTTGAATAAAAATAGAAAATTTAAATACCTTGAATAACAAAATGTAATAAATGTAACAGAATGTCGCACGTCACACAATTAAAATAGCATCGCAAAACACACACAAAAAACTTTTTTTCTGAAATGCTTTTAAACAGCTGAGCTTCTCTGCAAATACCAGAATTAAAAAAACTGAATACATATTCAATGAGTGAGTTTCGGAATTCCTGAATATTCCGGGTCCGGCCCTACATGACAGTTCAAACTGCTACATTAGTGCAGTAGTTGTTCTCATAGGATGTCCTTTATAGGAAAACAATCAAGAAAGTTGAACAATGCTAAAGTGATTTGTCGGCATCTTTTAGTCGACATTAAATTCGGTGTAAATTTGTGGTTTGTGAGTGAAACAGGTTAGTTCTTGTTAACTTTCACTTTCCTAAAGTTCAAAAGACAGAAAAGTACACTGAAGTCCTGGGAAAAACTGACGAGACAAGCCAGTATTCCTGCACTTCAGTGTACATCTTGCTACTAAAAAATTTAAAAAGGGCTGACAATGATAACTAAACATCGGCTTCACTATATTATGTGGTGGTCTATGGGGGCAGCCATGGCCTTGTGGTTAGGGAACTGGTCTTGTGACCGGAAAGTCCCGGGTTCAATCCCAGCAACGGACAAGAAGTGCTCCTTGGCTTAGGGCTGCCCCCCGCTCTGGGCAAGTGCGTTCACTAGTGTGCACGTATGGGTTAAATGTGGAGGTCACATTCCTCCGTGTGCAAGCACAGTGGGCAAATAGTTTACTTTCTCTTTATTAGGCATGAAATATTTTCTTCTTCTTACAACCAGACAACTTAACAGTGCTATAAATCAAATTGAACTGAGGAAGCCAAAACGGATCACCGTTAAAAATTTATAGCGAAATATAGGAAGCGTAGAACATGAGGGTTCGCCTCGGATCACGAGACTGCAGCGTGACCGGGCCGACAGAGAGAGCTTGTCTGAGTTTATCTGATATTTCCTCTCATGCAGGAATCAACTGAATATGTAATCACTGGCCAATACTGAGCCTATGATTACACAGGCATTGCGCGCATTATTCCACGTGGTCTTGCTTCAAAGGATGCACGCTGGGTTTCATGATTAATTATGTAACAGGAGATTCAGTCAGAACCGCACGGCATTTGATTTCATATACATGTACAATATATAAATAAAGAGTTTATTATATAACAATGTGCCCTTCATTAACAGGGAATGTATTTTAATTCTGTTCAATGTATTGTGTTTTCATGTTTTGTGTTTTTTTTATTATTATTATTATTTATTTTTAAAAAACTGTTATTTCATGAGCTCCTGGTGACGTTCCAGCACTAACTAAGCCTTGCTCTCTGATCTAACCATGTCTTTCTTCTTCAAGGATCAGTGTGTAGCTATTCCTCCAGCGTGTGTGTGTGCGTGCATGTGTATGTGCTCCCCCAGAGCGAACAGCACTAACTAAATCTGCCAGATCTGCGCTCCGCCAAGCTTTTGCCGTCTGCTGCCTCCCGTAACAGATTGTGCACTCGCTGTGTTAGAAGTTCACTTCCTTTCTGCCCAGGACCTTCAGGATTGGAGCAGATCTAGCGTGGCCTCTGTGCTTGATTAAAAGCCTCGGCTTAATATTTGAACAATAGCAACGCTGCGAGATCGTAGTTTATTTCCTCACTTTCTCCTTTTGACCTGTCTTACTGAATGGTGAGTGTCGTCATTGGCACTGTGAGATCTGATGTCTCCTCAGTGAGCCCGGGAAAGCAGTTTTCTCTGTCTGTGTGGACATCAGAGTTTGATAGATGTCGGATGAGTCTGACGGTGATTTCATCCTCGCATCCTTTTAATTTTTTTGCGACCGCCTTGTTTACAAGGTTTGCTATCTGGGTTGTTAAAACTAGTCTTGTATAGGATGACTATATTTATTGGTCACTTCCTTACGTTTTCAGGAGGACGCCTGTTTGGCTGGGAATGTTTATGAAGACCTGGCTGTTAAAGCTATGAAGCCACTCTCTCATGGGAGGGCTAACAGATTCATGTTTTAGTGTGAGCTATGATTCAGTCTTTTTGCCTGTGTTTGCCTGACTATTTAGCAGCAGGTTAAAGAGAGGGTAGAAGAGAGCGAAAAAGTTAAGCAGTTATTTATTTTGGTCTGCGTTAGACTTCATGGATTAGAGATTGCTTCAGCTAGCCAAGAATTTATGAGCTGTGGTTAGCGTCTTGGTTAACAGTAGACTCCAGTGTTTCTCTTTTAGCTGTTTGATGCTTGATTAGCGACGGTTAGCAGCTGAGGTAGAAGCTGAGACTGCACATTTTTCAGCTCCCTGAATTAGAAGAGGATCTCGGTGAACAGGAGTGCAATAAAAAGTTTGTAACAATATCTTTTTTTGGCTGTCGGTTGGTTGTAGGTGAGCTGCGAGTTTTAGCATAACGTAGCTCTACTAGCTAAGAACAGAACGACATTTGGCCAGTAAAGATGGGGAGACCTGTCCAGTTGGGAAGCAGATGCTAATGTACGGCCTCTTGGGAAAAGAACCCGGACATGTTTACAACTCTTTCCACATCTGTGGTGCATTACTTCAGGATATGTTGGAGGCAAGACCCAGTCATTTAACTCCCTCTCTCCCGATCCTCATGTACAATTCTGTATACGGACAGGATCAAGCTGTTCCTGTTATCCCCATGAGTGTGGGTGGCTCTTTTGTTGTATTGTTGTATGTTTGTACTTGGTTAATGTAGAGGCCCTCTTCATTTCTCTTCTGAGATCAAAGTGTTTGTTTGCTGCGGCTTTTCAGTTGTTCGCTCTCAAATGACAAGTAGGTCACTGTGTGAAACGCTCGAACAGCACTGAGCTTCAACATTTTTGACCAATGATTTCATAGTCCATTTTTTTATGCTATTTTTGCCAGAAATCTTTCTCGCATCTTGATAAATGGTTCAAGTCTGGTTTGATAAGAATATTTATATGGTGTAAAATTGGAAGCCGTTCAATCCAACAAAAATGCCCATTTCTGTCAAGTGCTTGTTTAGTGATGTCCAGTTTTCATTTGGAGACGTGGGCTCTCCTGAGAATACTGCAGTCCCTCTGATGTGTGGGTCGAATGGTTTTGGCCTGGTTCTAAGGACTGGGCAGGGTCTGTTTGGTGTCCCAATGGAACCCAGCTGGACCGGGTCAAATCTCAGGGTCAGAGCTTCTCTCCAGGTCCCACGCTCCCTCCACTCTCTCACTGTTTTGTCAGTCAGGCTTCTCATGGGAGGGCACCCTCAGAACAGCAAGCTATCTCAGAGACATGTAGTCAGAGTGTGGTCCAACAGCAATACGCACCCATTCAACAATCTGTCTAGTGCCTTGATGGCTCTAATGTTTTCATGCTAGCTATCGAGCATCTGCTATTAATTTTAGGTTTTAAATGACATTGAAGAAAAACAATGTGTCACACAAGTGTATATAAATTGCTGTCTGGTGGGTCAGACCTTTCAAACTGGTCAGTCATTTTCTCCCAAGTATTTGGATTTGTCTGGTTATCCGTTGGTTCTGCATTTGGGCGTGGTTAAAATCTGTTTTAAATGTGTGCCATCTTTAATGTGCCGTCTATGATGGATGGAGAACGAGGTCTCAGCATTGCATATTGTCCCTCCTGCTAAGTCCTAATATAGTTCAATTGAAACTCTTTACATGGAAATGTGAAACAATGCTGGTGTCTAGTATATGAAGCAGGGGGTGTAGAAGAAGCAGAAGATGTGTACAGACCAAAGGCTAGATACAAATCACAGCTGTTGATTTGACATCTGTTGCTTTCCTAACACAGCATCTGGTGTATAGAAACTATGGCCTCCCTGCATGCTTGATTTGCTGTTAGTCATACTGATTTGGATTTGTAGTGCTCTGATGTGTATCGGTACTTCAGAGGTATTATTGTGGAGCACTTTATCTTATAGTTCGGCTCAAGCAGTTGTCTTTGGCTTTCGAGACATGCAGCTCATGTGTGTTGACGGTATACTTTATTCATCCCTTCTGTTTGTTGTCTGATCTGTTCCCCGACGTGGCTTGTCCCTGTAGTATAATTGAAGCAGTAAATCAGCAAAGTGTGCCTGGGATGAGTTAACACCGGGGACTAAGCTACGATACGCGCAGCTCTGTTTGTGTGTGCCCGCAGGCCCGCCGAGGCTCCTGTTGACTGCAGAATGCCACATTTGGCTGCCACTCACTCTTTCTTTTCCTCCACAGCTTCTCTCTCTCTCTCTCCTTCTCGCAATCATGCCGCTTGTTTCCCCCCCTACTAACCCACTGAGCCATGAGCTCCAGG
>JAOVVF010000036.1:9983761-10005728 GCA_028565595.1 Duopalatinus emarginatus | reverse complement strand
TCTCTCTCTCTCTCTCCTTCTCGCAATCATGCCGCTTGTTTCCCCCCCTACTAACCCACTGAGCCATGAGCTCCAGGCTGTGTGTGTGGTGGTCAGTAACGCATGATTGTTTCCATTTCTAAAGGGAACAGCAGCCATGGACCGAAGAGAAACGGCCTGGGTTTAGATTAATATCACAGCTCAACAGGTGACCTTTGACCTTCGAACTCCTATTTCACAGATCAGCTCCTCTGGATGTCTGTTCTCGTACTTTCTTTCCCTCTTACATACTCTTCTCGTTTGATTTGTCTTTTAATATACTTCATGATTACGTCTCCCTCGTACAAGGTCAAGGTGATTGCAACCAAATCACAAATAATGGTCTTTATATTCTCTGCTTCAAACATATTTGACTCTATTCAGAATAATAAACGAACGTGGCAGACACTTCTGTGTTCAACTAACCAAAAATTAGGGACTCTTAAGTTTCTACTAATCTATCATTTCTTTTTATTATGCACTGGATTTGAATTCTTTCTCATGGAAATTAAAGCATGAACTTGTATAGAAATGTATGTGATGATGAATTTAGGATCTCGGCTCCTTTGTTTCTTTTAATTGGTAATAAATCACATGCCTAATGTACCTTTATAGAAATAATTAGACTTCTGCTTTTATTCATAGTCAAATCTGTGCAAATCTGTAATTGAACCGTACAGCCTGTTAAACCTGTTACTCAGCTCAGTACAGAGGAAATTAGTCACTGTATTATAGTCATTTAGCAAATTTGGTATGTTTAGAGCCTTCAGCAATATATTATATTGTGGGACATTAATAACGTTCATGTATTAATTCTAAATTAAGAAAATGAATTAGGATTTGAATCCGGCCTCAATCTGGTGTGACAAACGTTTATAGCCTGTTGCCATGCCTTTTTTTTTTCTGTCCCAGTATACACTTACCACTTAAAGTATTAGCCCCCTGTCAGGGAAAAATGCTTTGCATTCACCTTTCATCTGTAATGATTAATGTTTGAGCTCTGTACCGAGTGTGTGCTTGGCAAAGAGAGTCAAAAAAGCCTTGGAGCTTTTTGAAGAGCACTCGAAAGAGATCTCATGTGTAACTGGTTAAAGAGGGCAATGAGGAAAAGGGAGGGGTAATTGTGTGGCTTACGTGCATATGTAGGCTCTCAGGCCTGAGACTCACTTAAGTCTATTACTCTGTATGCTTTTAGACACAGCATGACAATAACCATGGACACTTTTTTTTTTTTTTTTTTTTTTTTTTTTTTTTTTTTTCCCCCCCACCCCATCTTTCCTGCACTCTCTCCCATCCTCTCCGCAGAACCAACTCGGATTCGGCTCTGCACACGAGCGCGATGAACCCGAACCCGCAGGATCCGTTCAGCGGGAACCAGCAGACGGGCAGAGGGCCACCCCAGCGCAACGGTGAGCGCCTCTTACTTCACTGCGAAATTCTAATCCATTGTGTTTAGGTAGGTCTGTTCAATAACCCACTTAAAATGAGCAAAAACAACACACATGGCACACACCCATAAACAAAAGCAGCATTTGTGTGGGTGGCATGCACTCCGGGATAGGGTGCTCAGCATGTGGGCGATGACCATCAGTATAACCTTGCCTGCTTATTACACACACGTGTCCAAATGAGAGAGGTGCTAGCATCATTTTCCTATAGATGGTAGACTGTCCGTGATGACTGTGTGTTTTTGAAGCTGTAGTTTGCACAGTGCTGGAATCCTCCACCGTGGCACGAGTTTGTCCAGTTAATTCTGGTCGTTTGTGTGTTTACTGAGTAAGCCATGGTTTACTGATTAACAGAAAACACAGTACGTAGCTGATGCACTGTAACACGGATATCCCCGATGTGTGCCATCCGTGGAGACACGGCCCTCTGGGAAGTGCTTTGTCCCTGTTTATTTTGTTTCAAAATGACAGTACTCATGGGGATCATATGCAATGCCTGGTTTTGTTTTCTCTCCTCGTACACACCGGATTCACCTCATTGGGTAATTATCGAGCCTTTTATGTGCTTTAATTAGATGGTAGAGGAAAAAAATAAAAACAACAATAAAAAAACCTCGTGCAGTGCGTAAGGTCGTCATCATCGGGCTAAGAAGCAACTGTTGTATTATTATAGTGCTGCAGAATAATGGCTAAAGTAATATTGCGCTTTATCATTTCTAATTTAATTGAGGCCTATCGCTAATTTTATTTTTTTAAATGCTGTATATAAACAGAATGAGGCTAAATTAGGCTGGCTCAAACAGCTAAGCTTATTTTATTTGCTTATTTATACACTGATTTATTATTATACATTATATTATATTTTATTTTTTATTATGTTATATTGTATTCATTCATCCATTTATTTTTTGCATGGCCTCTGATTTAGCCTTCAGAAGTAATTTTATACAAAAATTGATGTCTTGCACACTATTAAATGGACAGTTTGTAACTCATCTGTCCGAGTGTGTAGTTAACCTGTTGGTTACCACTAAACAGTGGTTCACTGGCTGCGTCTGCGTCCGGGTTTCCACCCAGAACTAGTAGAAGATTTGCATTTTCCATGCTGAGTACTACTAGGAAATCGTTACCCGTTGTTCCTGACCGTACCCTTACAAAGGTAACCTATATATAAAATCATGGTTACATATCTGAATCACCATTCTTTCTGCTTCCTCATATTTCAGACTAGCAGGTGTAGTGTGTCTGGGTAGTGCACCCTACCAGACAATAATAGCACTTTTTTACAGGATTGTGCAACGTCCCTCTCTGGTCTTTAGCGCCACGCTTATATCCAACCACGGGACCATGGTTTTGCACTGTGGTTGATTTTACAACCTTAAAGAAAGGTTTTGGTATCCTGGCCGCAAAAAGTCTCTTTGTTTCTGCCATGCACAATGGACAGTCAGTTGTCAGTCAGTTTCACAAACAGATCAGCTTCCCTAGATGTTGCAAATAAACTGAACCACCTCCTTGTGAATTTGCCAATCCCTGGCCACAGGCTCTCTGTGAGACAGCGCATCTGCTGTCTTACTTCAACAACCTGGCAGGTAGGCAGCTCTTGGAGACAGGAGGTTCTGGGACAGGAGTTTGCTTTTGCAAGTGTCTTGTCTCTGTGTTTGCCCAACATGACAGGGAAAGAGTAAGTAATTGGTTGTTTTTCTGTCAGTCAGACGGCTTCTTTCTGTGAGTAAGTATGCGTAAGTATGTTGGCTATGTTGCTTGGCCATGTTTAGGCTTAAGTGAAAAGTGCAAGACTCTTGCAAGTGTTGACATTTCTTTCATTGTGCTGCTTAGTGCTGTTTCAGCTTTTTCTTTAGTTGTTTCTCTTATTTGTCCATTAGGATGTAGACCTGTGCCTGGTGACGGTTGTCTGAGATACCACCATAGAGGCCCCAACTGATAGTAAAAAAAAAAAAAAAAGCCCCATTGTTAGTTTGCTAATTTATTTCCTGCTATTCAGCATAACCAGCACATGAACAACTCTGAAGTTTTAAACTGTAGGTTAATGACCTTACATTGAAGTGCCAGAAAAACTAATACACCAATCTAATACATGGTAGGTCCCCCACGGGGCATGGACCTTAACAAGCTTGCGTTAATTTTCTGAAGGCAGTGGACACCATACTTCTTGCAGTACGCTCCACAATTCTGTGAGGTGTAGGATTTCTGAGGTCCACAGTGCATTCTGTGGCATCTCAGATTTGTTTGATAACATTGACATCTAGTGACTTAGGTGGACCCCAAACTCCTCTAACCATAATGTGGTGTCTTTAGATGTGTCTGGTGCTGCATTGTCCTGTTAGAAGAGGCTAAACCCATCAGAATGAATGCGAGAGGTATAACTCGTCAGAAAGGAGGCATACATAGGAGGCTCCGAAATGGCGTATTCCCATACTAGTTAGTATGCAAATCTAGTATGCCACATGATGTAGTGCATCCGAATACCTAGTATATATCAGGTAGTATGTGAAAGGTTCCTAGATGTCCTAATAAGTCTGGAGAGATTTGCTAGCACACTATCCGAGCCTGACATATCCCATAATTCACTGCGAGCGAGCCCATTTTATCCGTAAACGAGAAGGAGCGAGTTTATGATTATCAGTGTAGGCTGAGCTACAAATGAAATTTAAAGTAAATTAAAACTGAAACTATAAATAATTGTGTGGGACTCAAGTCGTTTGACGTCTGAGGTTGTTGGTAAGATGGCGGATCAAGGGCATCCGAGGTGGTGTGCATACTACATACTCGCATACTAGAAGTGTATACTGGTTTAGCGGTTAAGCAGTATGTACTCCCTTCAAGCTGGTAGGTAATATTCAAGTATCCTATTTCGGACGCAGCCCTCGCGTTCACCTCTCAGAGACGTTTGTAGACGTACCCCCCCCCCCAGTTTTCTGGCACTTCGTTGTATAGCAAGTATAGATGAGATGAGAATCTAGTAAGCAGATATCATTCCTAGTCCACATGTAATGCATTCTCTAGCATGTTTGTGTTCCTTTTTATAGGAGTTTGATTTATTATTGTTAATTATTATTGTGCTTATTATTATCGAAACAGTATCGTATAAAAGTGAAAGCAAATGAATAAACAGTCTTGTATCCCAACACCATTACACCACCACACACACAAACATGCATGGTTAACAGAATAAGATGACCCATTTACTAGTTAGAGACAGTGACTGCTCTTTCAATATTAACCAGCATGTGGATTATTCACTGCTTCTGTAAACACTCACTCAATGTAACCGTATCACACTGGGGCTAAAAGTCATCTTCGGGTCACAGAGAGGAATCACTTTGTTTCAATCTCTGTTTCACTGTGCCTTACCTTCCTGTAGAACTCACACTGTGTCACATTTTCTGGTTGCACAGTAGTAGCGTGACTGCTTTTGCTACGTTATTGGCACATGGATACGGCGAATCTGTCGTCATTGGCCTTTTTCTTTAGCGTGATGATGGTTTTATCGAGGCGTTGTGCTGTAAGAAGAGAAGGCTGCTGCATGCTGTTGTTCTCTATTGTGTTACAGATCCTGTGCTCCTGTTTTTTATTTACTAACAGTTAAAAAATTATATGCAAATCTTGTAGGTTTGGGCGCTCTGTGCCAGTTGCCCCAGGGAAAACTATGTTTTGTGTTCTCATAAAAATGCCAAGGAGCCTTTGTTGTGCCCTTGAGTAAAATATTTAACTCTTAGTTCTTCACCTGGGTTAAAAATGTCTTTAGTCCACAACATTTACCAAGTAAATAAACAGATACATATTGTAATATCCGTTTTGAGCTAAAAAATAAAAAAAAATCTGTATTGACCACACATGGCTTCCTGCGTGACTTTCAGGCAGAGAGTTTATATAGCTCGGGCACCGTGTGAATAGTTTAGACAACATGTTTAAGCAGGATGTTGGGTAAAGTATCCAGAGACTGAAACAGCCTGCAACTCGTAGCTCTTGTGTTCTGTTTTTGAGGCATGCTAGCTAATGAGAAAGGTGTGCTTATGGAGACTGACAGTTGGGATTAAATACATCTTTGGCACGAGACTCCGAACTCAGGAGTGCAGACGACGTGTAGGATAGCGTACCTGTTTTGTGTGTCTTTGTTTTTCTTGACATGTAGAAACCAGTTGATCATGAGAGCTGAACTGAAGGCGTTTTATGAAATAGCAGCAGGTCCACTTATAGAAACAGGATGAAATTGGTCTATTTATGTGAGCACCTCTAGAGTAATATTCATTATGTTCTCTAGTTTCACCACATGAAGTTAGGCAGTTGGGCATCCTGTAAACATAACTAGTGTTGACTTGAGGCTTAGGCTTGGGACAACTGGGTTTGTACAGTTGATCCTGGACAAGCCTTTGATCAAGAATATGCATAGGGTCGAGAAGTTATTTTAGATGTTGTTGCTAGAGGAGTCGTGTATTAGAAAGTGAAAATGTGTACGTAATTTGAAGTCCTAGCCTGTGTGGTTTACTTTCGACCTGTTAGAACAGTGCACTTGAAGTGAAAATCATTTGCATGTTTTTGAAAACTATTTTCCTCACCCCATTATGTGTGTTGATTGGGGTGCTGAGATGATCTGCCCTGCTGGCGCTGTGGAGCAGAGCAGAGAGTCCTGGCTTTAAGCCCGAGGTGATCCTGCACTTAGCCAGCATTGGCCCAGTGCACTCAGGGGTAGGAGAAAGAAGGCCTGTTCTCGAAAAGGATCTCTCTGCTGCATGCTAAACAATGCCTCTCCTTTGATTCTCACAGTGCCTGTAGTCACTGAGGCCCCCACCTCCTCCACCCTCGTCTTAGAGCAGCTCCTCTTATAATTGTCTTGAAGAGACGCAGCATTGTATCTTACTCTCTGAAATTCGGCTTGCAGCGGAAGGCCTCCGCTTGGGCCTGAACGGGTGGAGCAAGTGTGCACTCCAAGTGACTCAGTTTGTATGAATTAAATATTTGCGTTTTGAGGAGTGAAGGCCATCCCAGTGAAATTACCATCTCCTAATGCAGCTTTAAGCTCTTAAGCCATCTTTTGCAGAAATACAAATACACATATTGGTTTCCAGCTGCACTGGATTACATTTGAGAAGCAGTAGAAATGAAAAAAAGGCTAATCTCAAGGGTTAATCTGTAATTGTGATAGTTTTATATTGTTAAAAAGTGTGCATGCTTTGTGCCTTTACAGCACCGTCTACCCACCTGAAATATGAATATTTGCTTATTGATAAAACATGTAGAAAAGTATATTATTTGTGTAGGAGTCGTGTGTTGGTACTTGCTTCATCTATTCATTCAGTGTAATATGAGGTGTCAGACGGCCTGTAGCATCTGTAGCACCTCTACATGCTTGTGCTAAAGGAATTTATTTCATTTAATAGGAATTTATATTAAGTGAGAGATTTCTTTGTTAAAGACCTCTCTTGTGCCTTTTTTTTTTTTTTTTTTTTTTGCGGCGTTGGTGTGGTGATGCAGCCAGCATGAATGAAGCGGAGGTGGATGGCACAGGAGATGGTAAGTCTGTGTGTGTGTGTGTGTGTGTGGGCAGTATGTAGGTGGGATATGGACGTACAGGTAATATTCTGTCAGGTTACTGACCCCGCTTGTGGCATTCTACACTAAGTGCACAACCTCCACTTGAACCCAAACCACAGCTATATAGGAATTATGTTTTTTTTGCCTGCATTTTAAAATACCCAGTGGTTTTAGCTATCTACATAACCATGGTTTTGTTGCTTCAAGGGTTGAGGTTTGCTGTACTATTTTTCTGTGATGATTGGTAGTGCCCCCTACTGGCAAGAGTGGTCAGGCACAGGGGGGATGACTTGATTTATATGCATAATTTCATATTTAAAAAAAAACATTTTTATTTAATTATTAAATAACTTAATACATAAAATGTTTTTTAGAAAAGAATTATGACTTGTAGCATATGTTCTCCGCTTGTTGTTTTTTATTTTATTTCCGCGTCACAGGCTTTTTCTGTGGTCTAATGAATATGTCTCCCACCTCCTGTTTTTCTGCAGTCTTTTCTTTCCCTGCTGTTCCTAATGAGGAGAGTCTTATTGGTGTGAGTAAGCCTTTGCCCAGGCAGCTGTGGGAGGCCAAAAAGGTGAGTGAATGTATTCGAGCTACACAGAACATCATATGTTATTAACACAAGGGTGGTCTCTGTAGCATGACTCTTAGATTTGAGATACTCTTATAAGTATAGTTGATGAATGATATTAAAGATGCATTAGACAAATTGTCATTTGGAATATTGCAGTGAATTAATCTGGCCAGTTTCTTTATTTTCTTTTTTTTTCACCTTGTAGAATATCTGTGGCTTTAGCTACAGCAGAGCTGCTGGTCTTTGCCAGTTTTTCTTAAAATTCAGTGCACTATGCAGTAGAGAGAATGGAAAAGGTGTCAGACATGTCTGTGATTCCACTATAATTATAATTTCCTCACATGCTTGGTAGGGTTTTAAAACTGCAATCTGCTCTTATTATAATTGATACTACACGAGCGGAGAAACAGATTTTTGAAGAACATGCAGTTGTCCTTTTGTTATAATTACAGCATTATGGGCCTGTATTTTGCTGTTTTTATTCTGTTTTTACACAAAAGTAGAGTGCACTGACTATAGACCATCTTTTTCAGAATAAGGAACATACAGGTTTGCTGTCCTGATTACTACATTCAGCTTCAGGGCAACAAAAACATGCAACCTGACAGCGCACTGGAGTGTTTAGTTGATTTGTGGGCTATCTAATAAATGGATGATTTGTCCATCCATGCGTTCAATAGTTACGGTGCTGCAGCTGTTCTTCTTTCATGTGCATTACGCTCCGGTGTCTTCTGTCTGTTGAAGTGATGTTGGATGGGCTGGATCATGTCAGCCTAACGTTATCGATTTTGTTTGTGACAGGTGCAGTCTCTTTCATCACGGCCCAAATCTTGTGAAGTGCCTGGTATCAAGTATGTCTGAAGTAGATATTAGGAACACTTCTATTCTGTTTGCTTTAACTGGCAGTCTTTATATAGCCAAATCTTTCAACAAGTGCTGATTGTTTTACTAAGAATGTATTCTATGCCTGATGTTTCGTCTCTTGTTTTTTCAGTATATTCCCATCTCCGGAGCAGAATGTTGGTCTCTCTCACTACCAGGGCACATTAAATACCGGCGGCTCTCTACCGGATCTCAGTAACCTGCACTTCCCCTCTCCTCTCCCCACCCCGCTTGACCCCGAGGAGGGGGGCTACCCCAACCTGAGCGGAGGCAGCAGCACAGGAAACCTGCCTGCTGCAATGATGCATCTCGGAATCGGAAATTCTCAGGGTAAGGCTGTGTGTGTGTGTGTGTGTGTGTGTGTGTGTGTGTGTGTGTGTGTGTGTGTGTGTGTGTGTGCTGATGATAAAAAACTTTGTAATTCTTGATTACTGGGCATTTCAATATCTCAATTAAAGGGTCATGAGATAAATAGTGCCCTAAGTCCTCCTTGTTCTTAGCTTTTTAAATCTGGATAGTGCAAAATATCTGTGTCTGATCCTTGTACAAAATGTACATTTCCTGAACTTGGCAGAAGCCATACTGCACAAGTGCTTTGCTGAACACTCCGCCCTTTGTTTCATGGTTCCTTTAGACATAGTGTGATGAATAAATGCGGCTTGTTCTCTGCACAGGCACATCTGTGCCTAAGAGCAGCCAGACTCTTGCGCTCCTACCCCCCACCCCTGCTCTCCCCCACTTTCCGCTATCTGATTGCTCTCATTCAGTTCAACTCTCTCTTGAGCTTTGGACCTTCCATTCAGGCCCATGTCTGGGAACTGACTGCGCTGTCCCACTGCTCCTGCCAACATCTCCTGAACTGGATGCAGGTTGGCTGGATTCCAGAATCGCACTGAACTTTGACCCTTGAATTGGCTGCCTATCAACAGCTCTTTTCTCCCTGTCCTCAGTGGTCCAGCAGCTCACAAACAATCTCTCAGTGTGTCAGTGAGAGAGGACCGATAGAGACTACAAAGATCCAGCATGATCTTAATAAACGTATTCGCTTTCGGCAAGTTTCCATCAAGGTTTAAGAGCCCTTTGAAGATTTGATGGCTTCTGGCTCTATCCTGTATGAGCACTATGCAGTCTTTGGACTTGTGACATTTTACGTGAAAAAAAAATTAATAAAGTAACCTGTGTGACTGCTAAAATCACAGTGTGCCGAAAAATCACAGTAACAGTACGGGGGTGGGGTTGGGTGGTGGGGGTGGTTGGTACTCAAACTGTGTGGTAAATTGAACTGTTCCCTATATGTGGGTTATCATTTTCTCTTTTAGTTTGAGGTTAATAGTTTTGTCTGGTCTCTCTTTCTCTATTATTTTTAAGGCCTGTCGTCCTCTCTGAGCAACCCCTCCATCCAGGCATCACTCGGCAACTCCCAGCTGCCCTCATCTCTGAGCAATCCCTCCATCCATTCTTCTTTGCGGCTGTCTTCGCTCTCCAGCCCTCCTGCCGGAAGCATGGCCACCTCGCCTAGGAGACGACCAGCACCCATCAGCCCCCTGACCCTTTCTCCTGGCTCCGAGCAGCGCCGCAGCCTGGGGAAGCAGCTCTCACCCACCATGTCTCCCTCCCTCTCTCCAATCACACAGGTATGGCACTTCTACAGCAACTCATCAGTACAAGTAACAAGAACTGTAACGAGGGTTGCTTTTTGGCTTGAAGTATAAAGAGGAAGAGAAGACATTCAGACTCTTTGGAAAGCTCTGTGTAAATGGCGGAGCTGAAAATTGGCCTCAGTTAGGGCACGCTGAGGAGAAAGGCCAGGAACACACTGTTGCGAAACAATCCTGTACACAGACTTGCAATTGATGTGGTTTTTTTTTGGGCTGTTTTTTCCAGGGGGTCCCCTTGGACACCAGCAGCCTGCCAATGGAGCCACCTCCTCCCTACCCTCTCTACCAGCAGTCTCAGCAGACCTTGCAGCAGCAGTCGACCCAGTCCCATCCAGCGAACCTTCAACAGCGCCAACCACAGGGGGGACAGCAGCAGCAGCAACAGCCTGTTTCCCCTCTGCAGAACGTTCCTCTTGACTTCAACTCCAGTGCTGTGAGTTCCTCTATTTTTCACTTCAAGGGTTGAAACGTGTCTCTGAGCACGGCTAACCCTAACCATCTAAATGCTCCCTAGGTGCCAGGGTTTGGGCCTGCGCCCTGCTCTGGGCAAATGCGCTCCCTAGTGTTTACTGGTGTGTTTGTGTGTGTGAGTGTGTGTTTCACTTCTGTTTTTGGGACAGCTCTGGTGACTAGAAATAAACCCATGTTAATGACATGGCATGGCAATGAAAGTCACTAAGCAATAACCTGTACACCTCCCGCACAAGCTTAACTACAAAAAGCTCCATGACACAGTCATAGCTTTTCCTCCACTCTGTCTTAGGTGAGAATTTACAGAATGATAAATCAGACACTTTAAACTAGGGATGTTAAAAATTTTTATTCTTTAAAGGGTTGAGATTTCTAGTCCTGGCGATTCTGAATCTATTCAAAATGCCCAAAAAAAACGATTTTAAAATGCATTCTAGTTTTATTTTTTGCTGTTCCTACTCCCGAGCGTACCACTTGGCTGCCATAGAAGAAGGCCATCGAGGCCACCTTGCTAGCGGACTCCATTCAGACAAAATTATACAAAATATAAACACAGTAATGCACTATGACTTTAAAATCTGTATTTTATTTTCAGTTAAAGCTTAATGCACTGTGGTAGACTGAAGACTATGTTTACTTTTGTATTAGTACATTTTGAATTATTTGTTTATTTATAGATTTTTTTTATTTATGAAAAAGCCAGGCAGCTAAGCTAACCTAATACTGGTCATTTAAGTTACAGAAGTTTATCACAATCCTTTTTTTGGTATAAATATAAAATGATGCAGAAAGATTTGATACAGTAAGGAACCTAAAAGTTTTGTTTTAAATAAATGTTCTATTTGTTTTCATTGTCGTTTCATCTTTTCACCTTGTCAATCACATAATTTAGACAAAATCTGCAGACTATTTGAGTACAGAAATCTTTCCAGAATCGAAAATTGATTCTAAATTGAATCGTGGCCAAAAAAAATTGGAATTAAATCAGACACCTACTTTAAAACTTTTCTAACTAGGACTAGTCAAGATAACACTATGAATAATCATATCCTTATGCCAGAACAATAAATATTGGTATACCCTACACTAGGCCCGGGTTTGAGAATAACATTGCACTAAAACCCTGCTTGAGAGGAGGTAGTGTGGGAGATAGAAAGCTATATACGTAGATCACTACATTTTTTCCCCTTCAGTCTTAGTTTGAAGACAGACAGTAACAGGATTGCTGGAGTTCCAGCACAGATGAAAAATGTGAGGACAGAGAATTGCCTTCCAGTGGCATTTTCTGTCATATTACCTCATGCTTTTTTCAGAAACAAACAACAGCCCTGGGAAAAAATGTAGCTATTAAACGATTTCACTTGCCTGGCAGGGACAATAGCATGATCAGGCTGTGTGAATTTTACAAATGCAGGAATCTCGACTGATAGTGTGGGACTGAGCTCACGCTCTCCCCTTTTGCTTGGAGTAGCCGTAGGCTTGTAGTTAGGGACCAAGCCTTGTGATCGGAAGGTCCTCGGTTCGATTCCCGCATCGACAAGACATGACTAAAGTGCAAGGCAATTAACCCACAACGGCTCCTTAGGCATTCACCTGTGTTAACCATGATTGTAACATGAACTACTAAGGTAACTATGTGTATGCTATGAATCTGCTACGGTTATACTATTGTACCATTATGATATTTAAGCAAAGAAAAAAAATCAGAGAAGCCCAGAATTGCAGGCTGAATATGCTTTAATATTGACCGGCCAAAAAGTTGTTCCAAAACGAATGAGTTGTTGCTATGGGATGTGTATTGGCATCAAACAGTCCAGAATTCAGAGTCTGACCAAATGGGGGCTGCAGGTCGAACGTTATCTAACGTACCTAATGTTCAGTATGGTGGTTTTGCCCTTGTACAGCAATAGGACAAAAATAGCACCAGTCACAATTATCTGCATCTGCAGCTTTTAATATTTAAATTCCTTATTATTTTGATTATTAATAATGATTATCCTGTTCCAAATCAAACATTTTGCTAGTACTCTTGGTGGCAAAAAGAAGCACACACACGTTATTGTCCTTTCATTCCTTGCATGACTTGTTGCTCATGTATGTGATGTGATGTATGAACTGACCTGTTCTCTATATCGTCTATTAGCCAAACAACATGGGCGTGTTCTTCAACGATCCATTCCTGGAGCTGCAGTTCTCTGGTCGCCAGTCCAAGTGTCCATCCTACCAGGTGCAAACAGACATTGTTTACACATGCTTTAAAATTTCATTATAGTAAAGTGACTGGCATCAGTCTTACCTGCTGTATCTAAATAAATATATGTAAATATAAGATCTAAACATGTGGTGTTTATACTGTATAAATTAGATTAGATGGACATTGTTGTAGATTTTTTTTAACTATTATTTATTTTTTTTGTTTATTTTTTGCCTTGCATTTTCAAACACAAACACATCACATGCTCGTTTACGCACTCGCAACCTGACGCCTTTTCTTCCTTAAATAGCACTAATTAGAATGCTGTTAAATTTAGCCCTGTTTGTTTGTTATGCAGCAGGAACGTGCCAGATTGGGTGGATGTGTAAAACATACTGTATCCTGTTTTTCATGCAGCAGGACCAGTATAACATGCTGGAGAACGCTATGAGCTCCATGGCCGGAGGATTCGACCCCTCCTCTAACCTGTACTGCTCCCAAGCTGCACTTATGGGTCTGAGCGGTAGCCATGGTAACCTCCAGGACCCCTTGCCGATGAAGGCTAACATGCTGTACTCTAACTGTGGAGGCGCAGTGCCCAATATCATCCTCACAGGTAAAATCTGTTACAGTAAAAAAAGGAAAATGAATAGCGTAAACACGATCATGCCCCGATTATTTATATTTCTACCAAACAATGGTGTAAAAGTAATTTGATGATGCACCGTCTCCCACTTCCAGACGAGTCAAGTCCTAGTCTGTCCAAGGATATCAGCAGCGTGTTGTCAGCAGTGCCCGAGTGTTTCGATTCCGAGGGGGTCTTCCCCCTGGAGGACGAGCTCCGCATTGAACCTCTCAGCCTGGATGGACTGAGCATGCTCAGTGACCCCAACATGGTTCTGCCAGACCCATCAGTGGAGGACAGCTTTCGCAGCGACAGGCTCTGAGACGCTGCATGTGTGCATGCATGTCCATTCTTTCTCTCTCTAACACAGAAACAAACTCAATCGAGACAGGGGATGTAATGCTGCGTAAAAATGTCAGCAGCAGAACCCAGTCCTGCTTTACTCTCACACACACACACAGCAAAAACATACGGCTCTTTTTCCCCTCAAAAAATACACTACAGCTTCATGTACAATGACTTGTGAGATATTCACACGTCACTGTGACTCACAGGAGCGTCGTCTCTCAGGGGCCATTCTCACTCTGTGTTCTCCATCTGCCACTCGAGACAGTGATGACTACGATATTCACAGCAAGCACACTCGGTGAATTCTGTCTGATTGCTTCATACACACACACACACACACACATGCACAGGAAGTCTGGTCCAGGACTGAAAAAGTGTTTCAATGTTTTAATCTGTGGCCAGTTCGACATCTGTTTACTCTCCGGCTGGGAATTGATCAATCTGTCCAGCATTTTGACTTTATAAACAGAGAACATGTGCATCAATATGCAGTACAGTTTTTTTTTTTTTTTTTTTTTTTTTTTGGTAGCAACATTACCATTCAGAAGTGACACCAGCAGCGCTGTGCTTGTTGTCATTTCTGTAATAATTTCTGACTTACCTTATTAAAAACAACCCGTCGAAATCAAAAGTGATCGTAATCAATCTGACAATCAGCAACGTCAAATGGATGCAGCTTTACAACACAAGACTTGTCCGACCTGCTCCACCACATGGCAGGTCTCCAGTGGCTATAACCAAAAGAATGTGCTATTTTTACATTCAGAAAGCCATGTTTGCTTTCGGGCACGATTGTTTGAAATCAGAAAAGGTTTCTGATTGTATGCCAAATAGCAGGCGACTCTGTGGCCTGTCCAGTTCTGTCCTGTCTGCAGTGTGTGATTTTATACATGTGTGTGTGTGTGTGTGTGTATATATCTATATATACACACACACATATATATAATATACATGGAGAGAGAGCAAGAGAGAGAAAGAATACACAACAGCGTGGTGCATTGTGGAACAGAAGGAGTCGGCAGTCTGCCCGATCGCAGCTCATATTGATGCACCACATGCGCTGCGTCTGTGCACCAGCAGGATGGGTCGAGCCATTTCCCTCCCCTCCAGACTGCATAGCATGGACTAAGGGTTTCACTGAATTCTGTCCCTCATAGATACATTTTAAGAATGGAGACATGAGGGAATGGGGCTTTTCTGTACAGAGCATTATTTTTCAAATTTCTTTGCTTATATAGTTTTTTTTTTGTATTAAAAAAAAAGACAAAAGAAATGTTAATCACAAATACATATGCCTCATAATTTCAAAAAGGGAAAACTGTTTACAAAAAAGAAGTTTAAGAACTAAAAGTAGGAGTTAAAATTTCTATGATTTTTGTTATCATTCTGGAAGAGTATATTTCTATCTTTTATCGGTCCAGTCTGTGAATGGCGAAAAACCCTCTTCACGCTTTTTTTGGCTATGCAGAATTTAGTACCAGAGTAAAACTCAAGGCTGGAACGTGCCAGAACATGAGAAAGGAACTATTTTACCTGTATATTTAATACTATCTACCAGTTCTATATATTCACTTTATACATTTTATACTGACTTGTAATATGTCTTGTAAGTTTAGTTCTTTTTATTTGTCAATATGTCGAGCTCTGAATTGACGATGTTTATTTTTGTGAATGATTTGTGGTGGTGTTGTGAACGCTTGGTCTGCATTCCCTCTGTGGTCAGAATGTGTAACTTGGACATGGTGCACATTGAACATTGCGCTTATTGCTGCCTTCGAACGTTTGCACTGATCATCGGAAGGAACTATATTTTGTTTGCATTTGTTTTTTTTTAAGGGACTGAATTCCTTTTGGCTATGGATGTTGCTGTGATTTTGCACATGATGTATGCAAAAAAAAAAAAAATATTGAAATGTATGCACTAACCTTTTGACCTGCCACACTAAAATGACCAACAGATTTAGAAAAGGAAGGAAACGTCGCCATGCAGTAACGTTGCTCAGGAATGCATGTTCTTTGTTATGATTGCTCAATCATATCATATGTATCAGCAGTTTTTTTTAGACTGACTGGGTTAGCTTTGTTCTGTAAGAAAAAAAAAAAAGAAAAAGAAATGTACCAAGGCAATAGCAATGTCGTGTGTGTACCATGTCCACCTTTATTTTACTATTTTATCGCTCTGTGGTCTGTGCACTTGAAGGGAGCAGGCGGATCGGGAGAGTTTGCGTTCGTACAATGCAGGCAAAAAGAGATTACATTATAACGACTCTATCCAGTTAAAGAAGTGGGGTTGGATTATTTTTCTCGTTTCATAGCATGATGCAGCTCAGAGGTCAGGGTTTCTGCTGCATCTTGTTTTGCATAGCATACTTCTCTTTATATAGCTACTAACTCTTACTGCCTGTACTGGGTCAGCTTTGCGTTTGTAATACTTCGTATGCAGAACTTAATGTAGATGTTTCTACTTCGGAATAGTTTGTTTGATCGAGCTTCAGCTATAGAAGAGTGTATTTTAACACAGATGGCACTAGCAGCCTGCTCCTTCTGCCCTCTGCTTTATAGAGGATGTCTCGTGTTCTTCTGCCTTATCGTCGCTGGGCTCTGACCTCGTGACAGTCTCTCTGATTGTACTGTGATGTTTCCCCCTATTCCAAGCCCTGTGCTAAAAATGTTCATTTGATTTTTTTTTAAACACACATATATATATATATATACTTTTTTGTTATTCTGGTTTGTACTACATTTAATAGTGGTATATATGTATTGTTTGTAGAGCAACATTTTTTTTCTATTTGTAGGGTTTTTTTTGGTGGTGTTTTACTATTTTTTTTTTTTTTTTTTTTTAGTCGCATTTTAAAATGTACAGTTCTGTTATTTAAAAATATTCCTCGTTCACTAGTGTTACTACTTTTTTTTTTATTATTGTTGTAATATGCCATTTTAAATCTTTCTTTTTCAGACATTAAAATATTATTACACCATAATGCTTTTGGTTTGTGACATAGTGCATAACTTTGATTTAATATAAACAATAAAACTTTTTGTCTCTCTTTATGAACTGTCAAACACTCTTTCTATCTCCAGTAACCTTTATTATTAATTCACTACATCTGAATCAGAACTGAATCTATTATTTTATTTGATTCTTTTTATTTTATTTTATTTATTTGCTTCCTTTTCTGTATGATACAGTCCTTCTTGTCTTGTCTTGTCTTGTCTTGTCTTTTATTTTCTCTTTGTCTTTGGTTTGCCAGTAGATGGAGGCAGCGAGATGTGTTTCTCAGACGAAACAGAAGAGACTACGATGGCTGAGGAATCCACTGGTCAGAAAAGCACCCATAACCTTGTTTCCTGATAAACAGCTTCTTCTGTGAATGCAGTACGACTACACAAGGGCACTCAACATTACAGCACATGATGTCTTTCAGGCTGTGTTGTATTATGCAGGAATCATACAGAGTGAGAAATCCCTTGCGTCTTTTCTTGTTGGCTAAATACATGTTGTTTTCGTTATATTGTTTATGACCCATAATAATTAAATCAATCGTGGAGGAAATACTTTTCTGGTTGCAGCCGACTTTTTAAATCAGTTCCGTCCTCTGCTTTGAAACTCCAGCTGTCATCTGCTTGTCTACATTTTGAGCAGAGAAATGTGTTTTATTTCTAATGTCCTTGTACATTTCAGTTTTGACTCATCTGTTCATCCACAGTGAAAAATGCTGTGTGTCAGCTTTAAAGAGTGCGTGTCATTGTCTGAATGTTGGGAAATGCTTGAGCAGGCCTGTTATTATTCCTGTGACACAGTCCCTCTGATAATGGATTAAAAAAAAAACAAACCTGATAATAACATGGTACACAGCCAGAGGACAGGCGGGATAAGAGCACACTATTTACACTCACCTGCTCTGGTATTCACTGAAACTGTTGTATATGGTTAACCTTGTTTTCTCTTTTCATAAGATATAATCTCTGGTTTCACTTAAATGCTTTGAACTCAATTATACCCTACTGTATGTACACAGAAGTACCAGGAAAAAACCGGTACAGATTGGTGGTGGCTCCATAACGGTATGGGGTTTGTTTAGCTGCCCTTCCATGGGGCCCTTGGTGCGTCTACAAACATCTCAGACAGGTGAACACTATGTGTACCTTTTCCAGCAAGACAATGCGCTGCCGCACACATCTTGAGATGCCAAATCCCCCAGCAGCTAACTGAGTTTGGGGGGTTTTCTATTCCCACCTAAGTCACAAGATCTCAACATTTATCAAACACATCTAAGGTGCCGGCTAATGTGCTGTGGAACACAGAAATCCTACACCTCAGAATACAACAGAATTGTGGAGAGTTCTGCAGGAGGTATGGTGTTTGTTGCAGAATATTTTCGCAAGGTTGTGAAGTTTGTGTCCTGTAGGGGACCTGCCAAGAATTAGACTGGTGTACCAGTTTTTCTGGCACTTCAGTGTATTTATTTAAAGCAAAAGTCGCAAGAGATCAGGATATATATTAAATCTGGTAATGTCTCGACTAATGTGACTGAAGCCATAACGATGTTTAATCTTTGCTAATTATGTTATAACTGTGCTGGCACAAAATGGTGTTTTTGTCCCTTTTTTTGTACTCGGGTTTGTTTCAGATGACGGCCGTTATCTTCTGTTGTGAGCCAGCGAGGGATTTTACGGGGGATTTGTTTCACTTCATGTCTCACCACTGATGAAAGTAACCCTTCCCTTGAACTCTCCCAGGAACTCGGAGAGGTGTGTTTCATCAAACAAGTCCTTCTTTGGCTATGAGAGGCTTAGTGAGAGCTGTTAAAACTAGAAGAAGAAAGCTGTTTGACAGCTCAGAGCTTGAGCCAGGCTCAGGACTGTAAATCTTCAGATTTAAGGAAATCCTCAGGGTTTTAGGAAACAGCACAAGAAAATAGTTAATTACCACAATGGGCTTCTTGATGCCTTCATACAGAAAGGCACTGAGACTAGCAAAAAAAAAAAAAAGTCCTTGTGGAAAAAATGAAAGTTGGGCACACTGGAAATAAAACACAGTGAGGTGAATTAAAGGAGAGGGGCAGAAATATACGACTTGGGACACAATCCAACATTTCATTATCTACAGGAAGAGCAGTGAATTGTAGGTCTTGGGTCTTGTAAGGTCTTATTATAATAATTGTGTAACTGCTGATTGTTAACTTGTCTTGTTTTAAAAGGTGGTGTTGTTAGACATGTTGTCTGAGAGCTGTGGTGACTTTAAATGCCCCAGGTCACAATTAAGTCATTTTAAGCAAAGGGCTTTAAAGGTACTGCTCTGTGTATATCTGTGTATCTCTGTGTATTGTTTTGTCTTCTTGTAACAAATCTACCCGTTAAATCACTTCGGACCTTTGGCTCATGCGCTGCTGGGGGTTTAGCCCTGAGCTAATGACTTTAGACTCTAATTAGAGTTTCTTGTTCACTTCTCATGCCCTATTAACATTGTAGTCTGTTACAGCATTGATCACAGACCTCTTGTCTTCACTTTTATCTCATCTCAACTCTCATTCCTATCGATTACAGCTACATTTAGGTTTGGTTTTATTTTTTATTTATTATTTTATTTATTCAAGCACACCCTTTGTATTAAATGTCCTTGTGCCATCTTAATTGGTACACATTACACACATCTCAAGTCTTAATATTTTAATCTTTTTTTCCGGCACTTCGGTGTATAAGGCATGCTCATGTCTTGTGTGTAGTCCTGCTCATTTTCAGGCTTTAAATGACTTTCACGTCCGGATGCTGGTGGATATAAAGTCCAAGAAAAATCTGTAATGATGCATACGTTTAAAGCCCTGATGTTTAATTCGAGGGGGCAGCCCCAAACCACGGTGCCCAGGGAGCAGTTAGGGGGAATTAGGTACCTTGCTCACTGGCACCTCAGTCATGTCCTGCCCTTTGTGGTGATCGAGCCCAGGACCTTCTGAGTCCCTAACCAGTGGCCAGAGCTGCCTCAATTCTAGAATGGTGAAATACATTCCTGGATATACTAGATATTGCATGATAAACCAGATCTGTAAACGTTTGCAGAAGGAATGGAGACCATGAGACATCTGGACTAATTCCACTAAGTGTTGATTAAGTTCATGGACAGCGTGTAGTCTCAGTAGACAAGAACACCAGAGGTCTAATTTAGCAACTGAACTATCTATTGTCTTTGGGATTTTTTAAAAGAAAATGTCTTTGACTGTGATGCACCACTCATTCTGAATCCCACCACATACCGCTGCACTACATACAGTACATCAGACCAGACGTTTTTTTCAAGTGGGTTTGAGCACCACAGACTAAGCAGTACATAGAAGCTTTCACTTTATTGCTGAGTAATGAATTGTATACGATTTGTCCAACTTGTGAAATTCTCTGTGGTCAGCAGTGAGCAGAGTCCAAGTCCAGTGTAGCAGAAGGTCAGTTTCTAGTGACCTTGACTCGTGAATCACTCACTTCAGTGCTCCAGACGTCAGGCCTCATTTTCAAGGTCAACGCAATCTGGGGTCTCTTCTGATGAATGTCGTTTCCTTCTTCAGAAGTCCGAGTGTGATGTAAACCATTCCTGATTTACGTCCAGTGTCCCGATGTGCTGCAGACTTTGTTACTCGTTTACCATTTGGTCTTATAAACACAGGGACAAAGGGGTCTCGCTGGTCTTTTTAGACGTCCGTATTGAGACTCAAACATCTGCTGTTGTTGCTATAGTTACAGGAAAATATTAGGACTTTCATCTTAGAACTAATAAACATCCATAATGTTCATCCTCCAAAAGCTTGACTCAGACTTGACCTCCCTCCAAAACAATGAATACAAGCTATATGCATGACCTCTGACACTGTGCCCCTTTAGCATCTACTGTTTTAACTTGGGATGCTGTGAAGTATTAGTGACCCAGAGATGTTCTGACTACGATGATGTCATATACTGGTAGAAAAAAAAGGGGGGTTCCTTTGACAGTAAAGGTAAACCCAGTGGCTCTGTTATGGTAATATTTGGCTCCTCTTGTCCCATTAGAGCGAATCATCAGTGCAAATCAGTAACTTCAATATATAAACATTTCAGTCCTGATGGGTGTGGCCTCTTCCAGGATGCTCTACAGGAGTCCCTGTCTACAGGATACAGATCACAGCTCAATGCGGCTAATTCAGATTGGGAGATTTTGCTCTCCACTACACTCATCCCCCATATGTGATGATGTCTGTTTTTAATACATTTGATGCATCTCTCATATGGGATATTAAAGAATCATTAGTGTAATGTAACATAGGGCTTGTGTTAAGGATTATTATTACCTGCTGTTGAGCTAAAACACACAAACACTCACATGTTGATATATGAGTGCCAAATCTGTGCATACTGTACGATCATTTGTCTAAATTAACTTCCTAAAATGATTGAAACATGTTCAGACTTTATAGTATAACAGAAACCAGTGGTAAAATTATTGACATCTGTGGAAATAATTTAATAAGTAAAGCAACTGTTAGCATCTGAAGCTGATTGTTTTCCTATAACAGCCTTCTATAAGTTTGTTTTATTGCTCTTGTACCACAACAGTTTGCCAATACTGGCAATTTTATAACACGTTATACATTTAATTTGCTTCTAGTTCTTGTCATTTACATTTACCTTTGCATTTAGGACTGTTCTACCTAGTATTCTGTATATCAGACTGGATTTTATATATGCTGACTGACAACAAAAAGTCTCTGGATTTTAAGTCTCTGGAGGCAGTGTTATGGTCTGGGGTTGCTTTTAATTGTTCAGGTTGAGACCTAACATTGTGATAAATGGATTTTGTCTTTACTGATAGTACAGCTATAGTCCAGGGCCACAGTGCCAAGATTAATCAGGCTCAAATAGTAAACAAGTGATTCACTCAGTCCTGACTTCAACCTCACCGACAGTCCTTAGGATGTGATAGAGAAGATTTTACACAGTGGTTCGACTCTCCCAAAAGCAAGATCTCGGCTATTAATTAATGCAACTTTGAACAGAAATAAGTGTTCTGACTTTCCATAAGGTTGTCAAAACAATATCATGGTGATTGTATGCAATAATCAAAGCTTAAATGTTCCAGCAAAATATTAGTGTCTGACTTTTTTGGCCAGCCGGTGTATGTATTTTTTGACTATTTTCTTATTAAAGTAAAGCACTCATTGATCGCTGTGC
>JAOVVF010000036.1:9970898-9983661 GCA_028565595.1 Duopalatinus emarginatus | reverse complement strand
TGTTGGGGTTTTGTGGTAAATTATGCACATTTCACAATGTGTCTTTTAGGAAGTCTATTTAATCCCCTCTAATGTTACCCAGTAATGTTATTTTTTTATTCCCTTTACTACCTTTGATGACCTCAGAGCTCTGTAAGAAGCAGCATTCCTGTGTGTTTTCCTGGACTTGTTTTCCCCCCACTTATCCCAAATTGAGTTAAAATCCCTCAGCTTTATCTCATTACAACCAGAACGCCTGTTTCCTACTCTAACACTGTTATCACTGTACACTGAGGTGCCTGTGCAAAAGATATAGGCTGGTGGTGGCTCCATAATGGTATGGATGGGGTATGTTTAGTTGACATTCCATGGAAGCCCTGGTACATCTACAACTGTTTATGACAGTTGAAATCTTGGTGTCTCCTTTCTGATGAGTTTCACCCAATCATCTCTGCATTCATTCTGATGGGTTTGGCCTCTTTCAACAGGACACATATATTAAATTATGGTTAGAGGAACATCCGAGTTTGGGGGTTTGGCATTATCACTCAAGTCACCAGTCACCACAATTACTCAAAATTATTGAAAACCTCTTTCATGGTGGTACACCATTGTTGGTAGGTCCTGTACGGGACATGGACTCCACGATCTTGCGGAAATATTCTGTAGACAATGAACACCAGACGTCCTGCAGAATGGTTCACAATTCTGTTGTATTCCGATGTGTAGGATTTCTGTGTTCCACAGAGCATTGCATGGCATTCCAGATGTGTTCAATAACATTGACATCTGGTGACTTAGGTGGAAATGGTAAAACCCAAAACTCAGATGAGTGTTACTCTAACCATAATTTGGCGTCCTTTGAATGAATGCAGGAACGAATCAGGTGTAACTCCTCAGAAAGGCGGCACACATAGCGCTCACCTGTCAGAGATGTTTGTAGATGTACCAGGGGTCCTATGGAATGCCAGCTAAACAAACCACATACCATTATAGAGCCACCTCCAGCCTATGTATTTAGCATAGGCTTTTCTGCACCAGTTTTTCTGGCACTTCAGAATACCTACACAATAGACACAAGAGAAGGTAGCGTTTTGTTTTAACAGAATTTAAAGAAGTGTGTTTCAGATGACCTTCATTAATAAGGCATGAAGGTCTTCGTTTCTTCAGAATGTGAGATGTTTTGCACCCTCACAACACATTAACTTGGTGTTCTGCCCTAATGTTTTGCATTTTGACACGAAGGCAGAGGGGAAAACATCTGTTTCCTAGTGAGCTTTCACACTTAGTTTTTTCAGCTACCATGCAGCTGTTCTGTTTAACCTCTAGCTGATGATGCCTAGAGATGAAGTTCCCATTGACACAGAGGTTACTGACTCGTGTGTAATCCCTACACTCTTTCTCTCTCACGGATTTAAACACAGCATGTAACATTAACGAAAGACTTGAAAGCGCAAAGTCCATGGTCTTGAGGACTTTTCTGTAGCCTACACTTATAAGGGGCAGCTTTATTTCTGACATGTATAAGTATTCTAACTGTTAGGTGAACATCTACTTCCAGAACACTTTGTGATTGATGATTAAATGTTTTTATATGTGAATATGCTTTGAAGATGTAATTAACATCCTTTTAAATCTATTTATTGCTAATTTGCATAGTCCGTGCTAGCTATAGAAAATTCATCAACACTTTCTGACCAATCAGAAATGACCATTTGATGTTTTGGTATAATTATAATTAGTATATTTTTTATTTGATTGTACAAATGAACCGATAAATAACAAATGAGTTAACTGTGTCAAGTTTTGTAAGATAGCTCTGAAGTCTAAATAACAACTCATTCATGTAATTATCCAATCATCCAATCATGTGGCAGCAGCACAGTGCATACAATCAGGCAGATACAAGTCACAAGCTTTGTTCATATCACAACAAACATCAGAATGGGGACAATGTGATCTTTGTTTCTTTACTGGTGCCACACAGGCTGGTTTAGAAACTGCCGAACTACTGGGAATGTAAGCGAAACACTCTCTATAACTGACACAGAATGGTGTGAACAACAAAAACATCCAGTGAGTGGCAGGTCTGGTTTGGGAATGGTTTGAGCTGACAGTAGGGCTACAGTAAATCAAATATCCACTCATTACAACCATGGTGAGCTGAAAACCATCTCAAACCATTGCAATTGGCATGCTGACTGCAGGAATGTCCACCAGAGGGCCTTGTTGTGAATAGAGCAGGTCATGGTGGCGGTGGATCTCGTCAGCGTATCTCTGTGCATTCAAAATTTCATCAATAAAGCACACCTGTGTTTGTTGTTCATTATGCCTGCCCATACCATAACCCGACCACCACCATGGGCCACTTGATTTACAACATTGACATTCACAATGGCCTAAGGTTCACCTGTGCAATAATCATGCTGTCTAATCACCATCCTGATATGCCACACCTGTGAGGTGGATGGATTGTCTCGGCAAAGGAGAAGTGCTCACTAACACAGATTTAGACAAATTTGTGAACAGTATTTTAAGAGAAAAAGGCCTTGGGTTTACACATAAAAAGTCTTAGACCTTTGAGATCAGTGCATAAAAAATGTGAGCAAAAACAAAAGTGTAGCGTTTTGTTATGAATATTGAGTTTATTTATTGAGTTCAGAGGATGTATGTACTTAATGCTGTTGTGGTCTTGCAGCTAATCAAACCTGCATGTACTTTATTTCAGCATGAATGTTTATCTGCAAGACTAAACAGCTGATGTTACCCAGCATGAGGTAAGACACAAAGGAATGTTCATGAAGTGGACAGTCTGTAACATGCTGCATCGGTTTATAGGAGCTTCAGTTTACAAACCCTTACTGTTAACATCCAGTATATAAACTCACAGATGTGTGCGATCGGTGAGGGCGGCTGCTGTAGAGGTGATTCATGCCTGTTTATATTTTTCTGTTAAGACCTTTAGCCTCTGCACTTACTTAAACAAAACTACATTCATCATATGCCACCGGTTTTTCTTTTACAGTCAGGTCGTTATCAGAATCACAGGATGTGTGGGAGTTATGACATGTACTTTCTGCTTTTCCTGCTCATAGATCATGTATTTTGAATAGCATATCAGAGTGAGCTTGATAATACGGTGTCGAGTCTCGTTATCCATGTCCTCTCTGCCTGCAGCAAGCCTATCGTAAAACCTTGAGACCAAATAGGATGGAATGTGACTTACGGCGTGTCCTGATTTTCTGTTTCCGTAGTTTGGGACCCTGTAACTGTAAAGTCTAAACAACACTGTAACGAAAGACAATAAAATGTAAATTCAGTTACGACATAAGGTTTGTGTGCCCTAAGACTTGTCCTTGCACTTCTCAGAGGATATGAATGGTTGGAACAGTTATAAATGAGAATATATTATGACAAAATTCATGTCACTTTTAGAAAGGGTGATACTAATCAACAAAACTTATTTAGCTTAAATATATTTTCAATACATATTAATAATGCATGTTGTTTTATGTTTTGGCATCTTAACCCCCAGAAATATCAGGTGGCGGAACCGTTCATGCAAATGAACTGACTAAGAAAAGTAGTTTTAATGAATTAAATTAATACATTCAAAATAAAATACCTGAATGGCCTGATTTTATATTTTAGTCCTACTCTCCCATGGGGGTCCTAGCACTTATAAGACATGTGTAGCAGTTTTTCAGGCACTTCAATGGATTTTTCGAGTATTAATGTGATCTGGTGTTAAATACTGCATTGTACTAATACAGCCTAGGCAATGGCATCTCCAGATAACACACACAGGCCAGCTATGACATGAATGTTTATCTGAAAAGGCGTCAGGATTAGGAGATGAAACATGGGCTCCATGCTCATGTTGAAACTGTCGATGTCTACAGGAGGCATGGAGAGAGATGGCGAGAGATGTTGGCACGTTATTGGATGAATTCTGTTCCTGGACTCAAGGTGAGGACAGCTGTCGATGTTGGAGTCTGGAGGATTAGGACTGCAGACATGCAGGTTCTCTCTACATCTGAGAGCGACTGACAGACTGTATTAACTGACTTGGGATTTGGAGCTTGAGAAGATCTAGTTCGGTGTTAAAAGGAATTATGTGTGAGACTCTACTGAATGTGAGTTTTCCACTTTATTGGCAACGTACAATTCAGCTTTCTTCAACTTAATCTTTATTTACAGCATTTGTAGCAATGTGTGATCAGCACTGACGAGAAGACTGAAATCCAGCTGAATTAAAACTTGCTTATAGTGATTGAGACTTGCTTATAGAGTTGTTATGTAAGCAAAGTAAACCGAGTAAAAAGGCTAAAATGCTTACACAATAATATCTTGTTGGACTCATTTAGCTCTGATAATGGCATAGATTTGCTGTTGTATTGTTTCAAAATCACATTGTGGTTAGGGAACCGGTCCTGTGACCGGAAGGTCCTGGGTTCGATTCCTGCATAGAACAAGACACCTAATACCCCCAACTGCTCCCTGGGCGCCGTGGTTTGGGGCTGCCCCCCTTCTCCTGGGCAAGTGTGTTTACTGCCCCCTAGTGTTCACTTGTGTGTTTTTCACTGCATGAGTTAAATGCGGAGGTCACATTCCTGTGTGCAACCACAGTAGGCAAAAACCTAATGACAAAAAGCACATCATTAGTTGCATTAATGTTTGGTCGAGATCATGTTGTCGTCAATTCGATGAGGTTAAGGTCAGGACTTTGTGATGGCCAATTGCCTGACGAATCTTCGGTACATTCAGGTACCCAGCTGACTTCATTTATTTGCCGCAAAAGTTACCGATCCTTGTCATCATTAAGCCTTACTAAAGTTGATCAAAGCAAATCCAGATTATAACACTGCCTCCGGAGGCTCCAAACTCAAATGGCAAGATATATTAGCCAGGCAGTGTATAAACTATAATAAACTATAATATCACTCACTAAGGTGTTTTTCAAATAAAGACTTTCCACACTCAGTACTGATTCTGGCCACAGTTCATATCATACATACACATACTGTCCAGATTAATAGGAACACCTCTACACCTGTTCAATTATGTAGTCATCCAGTCAACCATTCATGTGGCAGCAGCACAAAGCATAAAACATGCAAGTACAGGTCAAGAGATTCAGATAGTGTTCACATCAAACATCAGAATTTGATGTGATTATTTGGTTTGAGTATTTTAGAAACTGCTGTTCTTTTTGGATTTTTTTTCACACCCAACAATCCCAGAATCGAACAGCACTGTGGCACTGCAGGTATTGTGTGTGTGTGTGTGTGTGTGTGTGTGTGTGTGTGTGTGCTACACATCTGCAGGGATCTGGAGTTGTGGGTTCAAGTCTCGCTCCGGTTTCTGTCTGTGAGGAGTTTGATGTGTTCTCCCTGTGTCTGTGTGGGTTTTCACAAGGTGACTGACAATCCCCAAATCCCAAAAGCAGAAACAGGCATTAACATGACAAGTTGGAGGAATCACAGTACATTACAGAAGATAACTTCAACACCTGATGTGTACCACATTAGTGTTTAATTAAAGCAAACCCTAGCGTGACCTGTGATCAGTTCTCTGGACTGCTCATGAGCTCACAATCCAGAAATAGGAAACAAAAATGCAAATTAATTAGAGGTCTGCTGGCGTATATAACAGGTTTGTTTTTCTCAGTACAGGTAAACATAAAAAATTGTATCTGTGATAATAACACATGTGCTCCAGATGTTATAGATGGAGATAAGGTGGTAAAATGCTGTAGTATTCCACCATCTTCATTTCTGTGGTGTAAAACTGTACATCCTGTGTTTGTGTCCCTAATAAATTTTTTTCAAGTTTATTACCAAGTGAAGAGTGTGTTGCACCTACTGTCTATTCACCTTGTAGCAATAATGTAGAGCCTTTTTTTTTTTTTTTACAATCTCACAGCTAATAATGTCTGTATTTCACCTGAGACATGATCCAGAACGCCTTTACACACTTATCACAAATTATATATTTCACCAACTATTACTGATAAGGCCAGATGTAATCCATATGCTGTTATATTCTTACTCACCCTGATAATATGCATGTGCATGAATTTGTGACTCATCTGTGCTCAAGTGTGCTCATCGAGGTGCCTAAAGATGATGTACACTTGCTACAGAAAATGTCTCTGCAAGCTGGAACAGGTCAGAGGAGGCCCTCGGGTGCCTCAGCAATCACTCTCTGGAGAAATGCTTTAAGCACTTAGCCTTGTTTTTAGCTAAAGAGGGCTTTCCGAGCACTGGAGTGATAATGCTCGGTGTGCCTGTGATGGTGAATTGAAGCTAATGTGGTGTATTTTAGGAATGGTTTCCATGGCTGGAGATCAGGCATGGCTGAGGATTTGCTGGAACAGCTGCCAAACACTGCTCGGTGGTCGTCCATTGTTGTGGTGTTTACGATCAGAAGTGAAACATATCAGGCAGGCGTGTCACTGATATCTCGAAATAGCTACTGACCATCTAGCAAAACACTGATTCATAATAGTGCCTCTCCTTTGTCCTTTGTCTGATTAACCTTTCTGGGAAGAATGTTATCTTGTGTGATTCACTCTGGATCACACACACACACACACACACACACACACGCACACAAAAGGACAGTTCAAAATGGATTGTGATCTTTTAATAGTGGGGATTTTGCTGTACATAAATTTATTTATAACATAATTAGGTATATAGTTATAATTAGTTATCCATTATGTTTTATAACATAATTTAATGTGCTACATACAAAGTTCCTGTTACTCTTTTTGGTTAAAAACAAATTGTGATGGTCATCTAACAGGCTTCAGTAAATTATGAAATGAATATTTATAAGGCATTTATTTACAGCTACTTGCTTGACTGTATCATGAAATTAAATCAGCACATTCTCATATGCGCGGTAGATATAATGAGAAATTTGTGAATGGAGAATGGAATGTGAGCGTTCATTGTTAAACTAAAACTATATGATGACGTTTCTCCGAAAGCGACCAATCATGACAGTGATGGGACAGTTAAATGCCTCAGAATTGGACCAATGGCTCATCGAGCGGCAAAGACTAGCGCAGAAACAGGCCAATGGGTAAGGCGCATGCAAATTAAGGAATTCGCTTCAGCAAGAGCTGAATGTCAACTAGTCAAAGATGGAGTCTTGGAGCTGAGAGGCCGACAGGCTGGCCACGGATAAATTACAATTTACATTACCAAGACAATGCGAAGAACGAATGCGCAAGGATGACAAGATGGCGTTGGTTAAACTGGATGAATGCGAAGGAGCTGGTTGGAGATTATTGATGGCCCCTTTTTTTGCCTTGCAATCATTTGGTCCAACTTTTCTATCTTTTTGTCGTTTCTTCTTCTGCTTTCAAGGATTGTCCCACCTTTTGGCCAGGTACCATTCATGAAATTCGGGAGGGGGGTCCCTCTTACTGTTTGTGAGTAGCATCATCCGGGTGATTTCTCGGAAATGGCGGGAGCTGAAGGCAAAAATCGCCAATATCGTGTCGCTTTGGGTGGGTGAAACTGCAAACAGCGGTGGCTGGTCTAGTCTAGTCTAGTTGGAAGCCCCTAAACATGGCTGTAGTTGGAGATGTTGAAGAGTACACTAGTTGTAGACAGCATGGAGGGAATTGCATTGCGCTGCATTTACACTGGATTTGCTGGTTTCTGCTTGGTTTCCTTCTTGCAAGAAGATTTTTTTTATCTACCATGAGGTCGAGATTTCATCACTTGGATCACCGTGGATACAGTAGAAATTAGACTTCTGGAGCTACCTGAAATGTTGGTGCAATTAGTCCATTAAACTAGGCCATGGGTTAACCTGCAATCAGCATGTCCATACTGGTAGTACATTAAATAAAGAAATATTTGTTACATATAGAAACAATTAATTGATTTTTTTTTCGGGCCGTATCTGAGGCCTGCCTGTTGGAGTTTAGATTAACACCAGACGGATTTCTAGAAGAAACTATTTTGTTATTTTAACTGGATTTCACAAGTCCCACATAATTCTATCTGATTTATTTAAATATTACAGTTGTTGCAGTAAATTCCGTTCATTGACTATTTGTCTACGAGGAAGAAGTTTTTTTCGAGTTAATTCATTAGTTTATTTTTTAAAATACAGTAACAATTATTGAACTACTTATAATACAGACTGCGGGGGGAAAACAACATAAAATCATAACCATAAATCCCCTAAATGTGTTAAATGTATAGTAGTACTACTGTTGTTACTATTATTGTGTGTATGACTGTGTGTGTGTGTGTGTGTGTGTGTGTGTGCTCTTGAGTGAGTCAGAAAGTATGTGCGTGTGTGTTTCTTAAGATGTAGTCTATAATTTACAGTAGATGCATCAATCTTAATACGAACTTAATTTGATTAAATTAAAAACCTAACAGGCTTGGGACATATTAATGTCATGCACTGTTTTTTGCAAGTGGTCACAATCTCACAGTAGTGGAGAGTGAAAATGCCAGGCTCGGTTCAGCAGCTCCCGCCCCCTCACTTCACCCCCCGAACAGGAGGAGAGAAGTGGAGGACAGGAGGGGGGTTTCAAATTGCCACTTTGGCAAAAGGGATAAGAATAGTACATATTAAATGAAGGATTCAGGTATTGTATCGCGGAATGTGCTCTTTGCCCCATTTCCCCGTCTTCCTTCGTTTCCTACTCGAAGGCATCGAGTTAATGCCCACCACCACCCACCAATCCCTGTGCTATGTTTATTTTCACACTCATTTTACAAAAGACATTGATCGTGTTTTTCTGCTTCATTTTCATCTTCTTCGTATGGAAAGTAGTGTAATTTGTGTGGCAACGCAAAGCTAATTTCAATACTCTATGAAGTTTATTTGCTATTTTTTATATAACTTTAGGGATTCTTAAGCTAAAATATGTGAGCCTTATTATTATTTTGTTTTTATTTCTTTATGTTTTGCGGTCATTGGAGAATTTTGAAATTATCATATGATACCGCTAGGATTTAAAGTCTGCATCTGGTGGTGTATTTACACATCTGAAATAGTCCCTCGTTGTTGATGTTTTTTTCCCCCTGGTTGTACGACGAAATCGGGAATTCTCAATCTCTTATATAAACCAAATACGATATGTGGACGATTAAATGATAAACTAACTAACAGCTGTAAGCTGAGATTGTCAGTTTCTACTTTTATTCCTCTGATATTGTTAACCAGGGCCCTTTTTCTGTTGTACTACTGTGAATCAGATAAGCAGTGCAATATTAAAAGGGCATTGGATGACAAGAAACCCTCCAACCTTACCATTCCAGTTAAACGTGTCCAAACTGTTTCTTAGAAATTACTCACATTTTTAGATGTGGATTAGTTTACATACTCGTTCTCTTTATGCTGTTTTCTTCAGTGACATTCTTGATTAAAATTAAATAAAGTAGGCCTCATTTGTAACATTTGCTCGCTTATTTTTTAATTATCTTTTTTTGCCTTTAAAACAATCATAATCATAATGTTTTAACCATAATTCTCATGGTTAGCTATAGGTCCATATATAATAATTTATACAATACAATATTTGTTTTATGCTGGCACCAGTGTTTTTAATTTAGTACACGTGATTATATACATATTAATGTATATAATATGAAATGCTAAGTGTAAATACGATGCATTATTTTGATCTAGTAAGAGCGTTAAATCTGTAAAATACAATTTGTTTATTTTAATAATCAGTTTTTACTTTGTAGTCTATAGAAAAATCTACAATAAGCTATTTTAGGACGTAACGTAAAGGTCCTGGGTTACTCTGGTGCCTGAATTGCTGATTAGAAAGTGCGAAAGTCTTTTGCTTTGACGATGTTGCACTACTGAACCATCTAATCAAGCAGTGCAATAGTATTGTCATTGCATTCGGCTTTCGCCAACTCGTATGGCGTGGTACGGACATAAGAATTTGCTTTAGCACCAAGGCACCAGTAGGCCATGTGCTGTTTAATATGGACACGCTCAGTCAGACCCTTAAGGGGATTTTTTTTTCTGTAACACGAGAGGGTCATAACAGTAGTCTTTACACTGACTTCCAGACCTTCATAGTATAACTCTGGTGTAATAAATATGATCCAGACCGCGCTAAGTGTACTACATATATACAGTGGCAGTCTGTAGCCAACGTAAAGACCATGTGTCCCATACGTATTACTATAAACGTATATTGAGGGTCTGGAGTGCGTGAAAAGTCAGTTCACGTGTCTCATACACTAGTGGTGGGCGACATCATTGACACGATAAATTAGCCCACGTCACGATACGATTTTTTGATCATTACCACGATAAATGGGCCCACGTCACGACTTACTTTTCTGATAATTGGCACAATAAATTAGCCCACGTCATGATATGATTTTCTGATCAGTATCACGATAAATCAGCCTACGTCACAATATATTTTTTTCCGATAATTGCATAGCTGAATTAGGTTACGTCACGATTTGATTTTCCGTAACTGCCACCAGCCAGGTTACCAGAGCTATAGGTAAACTGACCTCTGATAAACATCTGATTGGCTGTTTACTGGATATGATGTCGTAAGGTAATTATAAAATTCACATATTAACCTTTCTTCTGTTCTATTACTTGGCAAAGCTCCGTCCAATTGGCCCGGGCCTTAAATTCCGAGATATAAATAGGATCTGGACACAATTATTGGTCACGTTTATTAAAGAAACTAGGGACTAGCGCATACAATTATTTTTGCTCTTTTTGCACTGTTAGTTTGAAAACAAAACAAAACAAAAATTCTGATCTTATCCCAACCCAAACCGATAAGTAACAGATCACTTACGCATATACAATACTACGCATTGTTTACAATTTTGCCTATAACATTTCCCCTAAATAGTTAAATAGTTTACTTTGGACTTTGTGTTGTTTTTGTACGCGTATGTTGGTTTTTTGCGCCTGGTGCTTTTTTTTGGTAAACATTAATACAAACCTAATTTATAGTTGTCGTACATATTCGTATGTGTATGTCATACCACACAAACTTGGAGACATTATCTTTTTTTAGCCATACTGCCCACACTGACACCATAAAAGCACTTTGTGAAGGTCTGGAGTTAGGGTAAAGTCCCATGTCCTATGTCCCTGACCGTGTGTGTGTGTGTGTGTGTGTGTGCTATACGCCATCCATATAGCAGCAATGCTCTTTCCCCTCGTGGTTAAAAAAGGGCCTCGATACCACGCCCCCAGAGAAAGAACATAATGTTCAACAGAGCTTCAGAGGTCGTCTTCGTGTGCAACACTTACATTAAACTTCCATGAGAGATTAAATAACATTTAAATATGACTCAACACGCTTTCTTAGATAATGCGTATTAGGTCTATTAAACGCCTGGTCATTTTTAGGCTAATTGTTCTTTATCTAGATTTTTTTTAAATACCCGAAAGTCTTCCTAAATTAGTTTTAAAAGCAGCCGCACAACATGCAATATTGTATTTTCTAATTAAACTCATGTCATATTTTTTATTAGCATACCTTCTCGCAGGAAGAGAATATAAACCACTTTCGGGAATCATTATTTTTATTTAATCCCATTTGGCTTTTTTTATTCAGGCGTTGATAAAGTAAACTGTAGGCTAAAATTATTATAATTTTTTTATGAAGCAGCAGCACGCAAAAACTGTGCATTGGGTTAAATACAATAGCTATTTATTTATTTATTTAAATAAATAAAGCTCAGACAGTGTAGTGTCAGGATATAAAGTGAGACGTTATGACAGGATTTTGTACCACGCTTTCTAACAGCCGTGTCTGATAAATATCAAAATTAGAGATTAAGCCATTTAGGCCTATTATAACACAAGAACGCGTGTTAGTTCTCGTGCTTTGTTTTTTTTCCCCCTTTCCCTTTCCTAAACATATAGCTACCTACAGGGCAATTGGATGTCAGGAATATGGACTAGTGTATCTAATTGCTTTGTATGAATAACAGATTGCTATTATTTTGTGCTTTTGGCAAATATGTGCACACACAGGACTTAAACAAAAGCTATACATTTTGCAGGGGTATATGGTGAGACTGTGGAACAGAGGAGGAGGAGGAGGAGGAGAGGGAGAAGGAGGGATGAATTTCCTATTTGAGGCAGGTCGGTGAGGGGGGATGGGACTATTTGTAAGGAATGCGGGAGGGGGGCAGGTCTCGTTCAGTGAGGAGAGGAAGGGAAAGAGGGAGGGAAGGAGGCAACATCCCACCCAGAGTGACATTTTTACTCCTTGGTCGGTGTCTGCAATGTTGGGCAAGTTGAACTTTTACTTTCATCTCATCACTGAGTGAGAAGTTTGGCAAAATGGTATGTTGCATGCATAAAGAGTCGTGCAGACTACAGAGTTAGAGGTGGTAGGCTACAATTTTAACATATTTTTGGTCAGAATTAAAGTACTCGACGATGGTTTAAATTATAGACTTCATGCTTCCCACATAACATCATGGATAGGGCATGTGCACGTTGCCTCCTTTTAGCTATCAAGTGCATGCTTACTCATCAATGAATTTTCCTTTACATTTTTATTTTTTGTTTAATTTTAACTTGCTCAAACAGCATATGTTATTTCTAAACCCGTCCTGACTAAAAGCAAAGCATGTGTTTCATTTTTAACTAGAAACAACCATTTTTGATCCATCAGTATGTGATTATATACCCAACCTATAGACTACATTTGTTTTTCTATTGGTTCTCTTTTATGTATCCTGGCAACAGCAGACCACCCTATCCCTCCCACCCCCAACCTACCCCTATACCC
>JAOVVF010000036.1:9932881-9962365 GCA_028565595.1 Duopalatinus emarginatus | reverse complement strand
ATTTCATTTTCATATATATATATGTATATACAGTTTTAGTGAGAAACCAACTGCTGCGTGTGAGGTTCTTCTAACTGACAGACATAGCAGGGTGTGCACTCCTGGCTTCCATGCTCTTTTCACATTAACACACACAAATATGCACATGTGATGGAATCAGGGTGGCCCCAGGGACCTGATGAAAGCTGCTGTCTCGCCCTCGCTCCCTCGTTGCCTGTTTGTCTCGGATCAAAGCCAGAGACGGATCTGAGAATGGCACCGTAATGTTATCCAACAGGACGATTAATTCACCTCTCCAGAGAGATGCTATAGCAGTAGTACGTAACTAATAATAAAGGATATCACAATAGCTAGCTGACAATGTGGCTTGCTTTGTCTAGTGCTACAGACATATATGAATGTCAAAGTTACTTGAGCCATGCCAGTGAATAGGAAATGATTAATTCTGCATGATATCTGATATCCTGGGTGTTGATGTACCATAGCTTTGTTGTTTTGCACAGAGCGGTTATAGTATATTAGCCTACATTTAAATCAAATCTGGTACACTAAACAACAATTTCTAAGCATTGCTTGATATAAGTATTACCTGATAGACTTTAGTACGTTTGTTACCGTTAATTGAGATTCAACAGATCCAAAAGCAATACGGCGTCCTTCAGGGTTCTGTTTTAGGCTGTCTCTTGTTTTCTCTTCACATCTAGCTTCTTGTACATCAAAAAAGTCAACGGATTGTGTTGTTGCATTGTTGTATGTATGTATTTTGTATGCTCTCTCCGAAACACATTAAGCCAACCATCCACATCTTTTCAAACTGCTGCTCCTGCTGCATCACAGGGCAGTGTAATATATGTGTAGGAAAATTCAACCTGCCATCATCCACATACATAAGTTTACAGACACCCATGATTGGCAAGTGTCACTGTGATTGACAGGAGCTAGACAATCAGAAAGCAAAGGCAGTTTTACAATATCAGTAAAGCTTTGTTTGTTTCTGTAGAGTTTAGATGTATGCTTATTGTGCAGTATATTTGAGACATTTCAAGTCCTGTACACAGAACTGACATCTCTGTTTGACAAACGCAGGGCAAACATGTTGGCCGTTCATCTCGAGTGCCTCGGCAGCTGTTTTATAAGAACGAATGGGCTTCGTGGGGAGTTTGGTCCGAGTGCTCTCGCTCCTGTGGAGGAGGAGCATCTATCCGCAGACGGACCTGCATCTACAGGTAATAGCTCTGATGTCACAAAATTTTGTCTAAAAAATTATAAAACTATCACACATATGTTACATTGTCTTCTATATTTAAAACATATAAAGAAGGCCATGTAGGACATGTCGCATTGAGTGTTTATGAAACCTTGATTTTTTTTTACTGTGTTATTTAAAAGTATGTTTTTTTTTCTCTAGGAATCCAGTTGGAGGACCATGTTTGGGAGATCCCAGGCAGTATAAGATCTGCAACACTAAGGTACAGAAAATGTTCAGCTAATGAAAATTGAGTGATTGGTGCATTACCTCATTGTGGAATTTGACACACCTGAGCTTAGTTTCATACACAGCTATTTTAAAACAAAGGCTATGCTGTATATTTCGTATAGCTTGTAGTATCGCCCAGAATTACGGTTGTGTTTTGAAATAGACTTGGAGATGATATAGTTGTCCTCATTGTTTTTATAACCCCGAGACTGGGTGTGTAGTTTATTAGGAAGTCTATCTGTAGGGTGGCTCAGTATAAATGATGCAAAGACTGTTACTAAAGCAGGGCTGAGGTAGTTCCTCAGCAAGTACAGACAGGCAGTGTGTATGTGTGTCTATGTGTGTGTGTGTGTGTGCGCATGTGCAAGTGTTGCCCCTAGCTGTAATACACCTCTGGTCCTTCTCAATCAGGGGTGTCCTCCAGGATCTCTAGACTTCAGAGAACTGCAGTGCAAAGCTTTTGATGACAAGCCCTTGGTTGCTGGGAGCAATTATCAGTGGACTACTTTCCAGGGAGGTCAGTAAGGCATGCATGAAAACGTGTGTGATGTTGGGATACGTTTTCCCTCCAGCTGGACTTAAAGTGACCTCATCATTGTTCTTTGCTTTGTCCTCATGCCCCAGGCTCTGACCCCTGTGAGCTCAGCTGTTTGGCCCTGAGTCACAATTTCTACTACAATTTCGGGCGAGTCCTGGATGGCACACCCTGCCCAACCGAGCCAGGGGCCATATGTGTGAGCGGGAAATGCCTGGTGAGAGACGACCTGCATTTTAATACACCTCTTTTGTTTGCTTCTTTTCTTTTTATGCTTCTCCATCCTTTCTCTTTGATCTTGCAGAATAATTTGTAGCTTGTGTTTTTAAGTGTGTTAATGACAGAACCAGTCCTGAAATTAGCCAGAGGTTTAGCAGACATACAGAGGTGGAAAGTCTCAGCTTTTTATGTGCACTCACTTAATCTCTCTAACATGATATTTTTATGCTTAATAGATTAATTGAGCACATAACGGGGTGGTATAAAAAATTGTAAGTGGTCCGTTTTAGACTCAGTTGTGAATCCATCCTCATTTGGGTGACACAGATAGTGTTATTATTACTAATCCATTCCTATAAAGTGCAGCCACAAAATTCGTTATAGTTTTAACATAAAATATGATCCCTGGTGAATGTTGCCAGCTGTGCACTCATGGACATTGATCGACTGGGGAATAAAGAAACAGTCACTGCAGGTAAACTAGGACAGTTTTATCAGTCACAGTCCAAAGCAGAATTGATGGTTTCTAGGCTGTCCATCGTGGTGATTTTTAGACAGACAACGTCGGATCATTCTCAGCAGCAGTGAGTGATATTAAGTTGCTAAGCCTCCATGCAGACAAAGGAAGTATATAACCTCCTCTTGGGTAAGATACACGCCAGAGAAACATGCAGTATTTCAGTTTTTATAGACATAAAAAAAACCTGAATGTCGGGTCTGACACTACTGTTCAGTAAAGTCTGTAGTTGCTGCAACACATTTATTGAAACAGGTGCACAAGTAATATGCTTAAGTGAAAATCCACTTAATAACAGATAGGTATGCATGTGGGAGTGTAAGTAAGAGATTAAAGGAATTTAATGGTTAATTTAATATTAACACCATTGTTAATATTTTTTTACATATTAACAAGAACTTTTTTCTTGTTAAGATCATCTAGGACAGATTTCCAAAAATCATTGTAAGATGATGTAAACTGGTTAGGTGTGTTCAGTGTGATACTCCTATTACAGTTTAATAATAATTATAGAAACTGAACTGAGCACATAAAAAAATATATAAAGTATTTACTAATGTTTTTTTTGCATTTTTGTTTTTGTTTATATTCAGGGAGTTTTTTCTGGCCACTGTCGCCACCGGCTTGCTCATCAGGGATAAAATTTCTAAAAAAAAATCTATAAATATATATTTAACCCTTTTTATTATTTTGTGTAAAGCTGCTTTGGGACAATGTCAATTGTTAAAAGCGCTATACAAATAAAATTGAATTGAACTGAATTGAATTGAATTGAATTAATGTTTGGCAGTTTTTTGTTAGGTGACTTATACTTTCTCAACCACCAGAAAATCTGGTGAATCCAATCATTCTGAATTTTCAGCTTTGTGCATCTTTTTATTTATTTACTTTTTACAACCCTTTGTCTAGAAAATTAGATCATAATATTGTTTTTTACATGAAATTTTAATGGCTTAATCACATGAACATCAAAAATAAAAACAGCAGTCCACATCATACTTCCTGCAGAACGCTCCACAAATCTGTTGTATTCTAAGGTGTAGGATCTGGTGACTTAGGTTGGAATGGCAAAAACCCCAAACTGTAACCCTTTAATCATAATATGGTGTCTTTAGACATGTGTGGTGGGGCATTGCCCTCTTAGAAGAGGCCAAGGACATGGACATGTAGACATACCCAGTGTCCCACAGATTGCCAGCTAAACAAACCACATACCAGTATGGAACCACCACCAGCTGTCACCAGTTTTTCGGACACTTCCAATTTTTTTTTTTTGTCCACCTCCTGTACTTAGTAGCGGAGCTAGACTTTTATCCTTGGGGTGGTCAGAGGGTGGCCAAAGCTATTTTAGGGGGGACATAACTCTGACAATAAATATTTAAGAAACACAGTCAGTTGCAATGGAAATCTGTAAATGTTGTAATGTAGAGGTGGAATCTGTACGATTTTAAGACCTTGAGACTAGCTCGACTTTGACTTGGTATTCATAACTTAAGGAAACAATAAAAAAAATTTATATATTTTATACATTGTCGTAATATATAATATAGATAGATAGATAGATAGATAGATAGATAGATAGATAGATAGATAGATAGATAAAAAAAGGTGTGTGTGTGTGTGTGTGTTATTTATTTCTTGATGATTTTGTTTTCCAATGCACATAAATCTGGCAACCTACCATAATGTGCCAAACCAGCAGAGACCATCATATAGAGTGAAAATATATATTTATATTTGCAGTTACATTTCATAAAAAAAACCAGTCATTTCGGGTCATGTGTCCCCAGTCTATGTCAACCCTTAAGTCATCAATAAAAAGTCAAAGTCGAGTTTTTTATCAGTGCTAAAATCTCGTCTCAAGGCTCTTTTCAACAAGACGTGCGGTGCTGTGACATGTCACTCATCTAGCATGGAACCTGGGGGGTCCAACCAGTTTTCAGGGGGGTCCAGTGCTACCCCGGCCTCTGCCCATGCCTTTCAAATGTCTTTGAAGTGTCCCATGTGGAGAACATTTCTTCTGACCAGAACCCCATCACTCATAATGCTCTGTCTCTTACACATTTTCTCACTTACACCACAATTCAGTTGTTTAAGGTTTTAAATTCCTTTTGTGTGAAGTCACAGCATAACTTTTTCCAACAGACCTTAAAGTCTCCAGTCTTTTTTTTTTAAATACACTTGTTCTGAAGAGTCCTTGATGGCATATTTTACAAGCATGTGAAGGTGAATTTATAGACTGTGAGATGAAAAGTGTGTGAGTGTTTTGCAGGACTTAAGCAGTTAGAGGACTGACTGAAGGAGAAGCAGGTGGTCTAATGGGGCAGCACAGATTGTCTCCAGAGTAGTGTGAAAAAAACTGAGTGCACCTTGAAATATACATAAGGTACACGCAGTATGTTTCCAATCACGAGCCCTGGCGACAATGTGAAGGCTTATTTAAATCCACTGATTGATGTTGTGGTGGTTGGAACGTGCGTGTGGTATATACGACGGAGTAGACAAAAGGGAATGGAAGTGCAGCTTTCCGACTGCCCTGTTCTTTCTCACACGTATACAAGTGCGTGACAAGGTTAGCGTGAAACAGAAAACGAGGTTTAATTATAGGCCACTAGAGTTGCTAGGGAGAGACTGTTGTGAATACCTCCCTATGGATTTGATAATCCCCCTCTTCTAATTTTCCTGAGCCCCTCCTCCTGACTCACCCTCGCTGATCCTGTGCTCCTGGGCAAACCTTTCTGACGACTGTGTTTTTTTCCCAGCCTCGTTTGATTCAGATAGGGACCAAGGTCATGCTGCAGACCATCTGTTGCGACATGGCCATGTGAAACACCTGCATGCCTGGACGTTTAACACGATCAGGTGCTTTCCTGTTGGTTTTGTTTACTTCTTACCAATTGAGGTCATGGTTTTAGGGTTTTTCATCGTCTTAACATTCAGTGAAGCGGTGGAAATTTCTTAAAGATCCCACTATTTATGGGTTATTTTGAACAAAAGTGCAGTATTTTTAAACCACATATTTTACCTACGTGTGATGATAGATTTAATAGCTGTGAGGTGAAAAATGTTTAAACATTAAACACCACTTACACTCAATTTGGACACTTATTCATCTCGTTTTATTTCAGCCAAACCATCTGAATGTAATTTGTAACATAGAGACAACTTCTATGCTCATTAGAAAAGCTGAGGCACACACAGTCTCTTTGTGTGTCTCTTCTTAACCTCTAAGATGACTTTTGTAAAAATCTGTTCATCTTGAGTAAGCTCTTTATTCTGGTCATAGAGCAAATCCCAGGAACACTGGGTGTAAGGCAGGAAAACACTCCTCATGGGGAAATTCAGCAGTCTATCTACCAGCATGCTTTTGGAACCTGGAGCAAATCCATGAAGATGCAGAGAGAACGTGTACAGAGATTTCACACAGACAGTAACCTGTTTTCGGTCTCAAACTAATATACCTGGAGCTGTGAGGTGGTACTGTGATCACTGTGATACCCTACAGTCTTTTTAGACATTACTTGATGGACAAAGCCATGTGCTTGTTTTTTTTTAGACCTGGGCTATCAACTGAATTTTGATTCAAATATGAATACCCTAGTGAGGTATAAAATGCTCTGTTAGTATAGTCCTGAGGGGGTTTTAGATGGGTGTGTTATGTTCTGCATCTAAAATGGTGTGCTCTGATAAGTTAGGATGGGCGGCTGTCGGGTTTCTAATCATAGCGTTTTGTTTGTTTGTGTGTGTAGAAACCAGGGTGTGACCTAATCTTTGGCTCCCAGCAGCAGGAAGATGCCTGCATGGTGTGTGGAGGCCAAAACACCACATGCCTTCATCATCGCAGTGTGTACCGGAGTAACGGCCAAGAGATTGGTGAGTACCAACTGGGACAGAGAGCTCCAGTTCATTGTGCATGTACAGTCTGTGGTTATGATACTAGAAAAAGATTACTTCATGGTGGACCCAAGTCTGGAACCGGCTGTTGTTTAGCCTTTCTCTATACAGCATGATAGAGACCACTTTCTCTGTTCAAAGTTTGGGCATTTTTCCATGGAATTCTTATCCTAACTGCTTCCTGTAGGAGAGTGACTAAGTGTTTATAGGACACACACATACACACAGATACACACTTGCTGATCACACTAACCACCACATTAACAGATTTTCTAACAGTAACTAATAAGAGGCAATTTTAGTCACGAGTGCAGCACAAGTACCATGCCTTACGGCTCTGGCACTGTAAATAACTTTATGCTAAAAAAAAAAAGAAAACGAGGATTATAGCAGAAAGGAAGAAACGCACAGATAATGCAAGCTTTGTCCTCGATTTCCACTTTACTTTATCTGGATTTTTGAGAGTAGGATAACAGCTCAGACACCGCCACTGTGGTGCCTTTGATGGTGAGGTCAAAAGCCAACGGAGAGAAGCAAGTCGTAATTCTGTCACTCCGTTCCACATGCAGAAACCGCGAAACAAGTGTACAGCACAGCTACAGGAACAGAGGCTCATAAACACACACACACACACACACACACACACACACACAGACAGACAGATATTGTGTTTTAATGATAAATGTGGTCTCAGCATGTGCTTGTGTAACAGCAGTGTTTTCACTCTTATCTCTCACCAGGGCCGTTTGGATACAGTGAGGTCACCATGATCCCAGCCGGAGCTACCCACATCAAAGTGACTGATAACAGCAAAAACTATTTAGGTTTGAACAAGGCAATGTGTTTTTATTATAATGTAGCTTACGTTAGTCTCGTCTCTGAGTCAGTGCCCACTGTAACCTCAGATATCTGCCTGGTTTTGGCTGATAGGAGTGAAACTTGATGTGCTGTTAGAGCCCATCTGCCTCAAGTGTAGACATTCTGTTGTGCATTCTGAAATGCTTTTCTGATCACCACAGTTGTAAAGAGTTGGTAAATAAATGGGTTACTGTAGTCTTCCTGTCAATTTAACCCAATCTGGCCATTCTCCTCTACCTCTCTTTTTGCTAGTTTGCTTTCAGTTTGTATTTTGTTTTCACTTGTCCAATAATTTAACTTTCTCCTATTAGTTTAGCTTTATCTTATTTGTTTGTTTCACTCGCTAGTTTGCATTTACTTACAATGTTTACTGTTGCTTTTAGTTAAGCTTTAACTTCTAAGTTTAGCTTTTACCCTCTAGGTTGCTTTTACCCATGCATAGCCTAATTAGTGAACCTGGCATAGATTTTGTTTTACTAATTTGTTTTATGTTTTATGTTTTATCATAATTTGGAAAATAAAACCACCTAAAATCATTTCAAGATGTCGCAAGTGTACACAAAGCAAAATATTAGAGTGGGCAGGAATGGTTATCCTTCTGCAGGAGTGGGATTAAAAACAATCTCATGCACACCTCTAGCCATAAGACCAATATTAACACTTTAATAACATTAACAGATTTAGGCTCCTTGGGCCCCATACTACACATTTATTGTTAATATTGTAATATTCAATTCAGCTATGAATACTAAAGTCCATTCCTCCTGCAAGAAATAGGTCAAAATTGAGGACATGCATTTCTCTGTTTGTGTGTCTATATTAAATGAACCAGCTCTTCAAAATGGACGTTCCCAGTTTGTGATTAATGGAAACTGGAAGATCAGCGTTCCAGGGGAGTATAATGTAGCTGGGACCAAACTGCTGTACCGCCGCTCTGCTGATACATGGGAAAGCTTTGAGGTACCTGGGCCAACACAGGAGGACCTGCACATTATGGTGAGTGAGTCCATCTATTGATACATTTGATGAACCTCCATTGTAATTGTAATTATCCGTTTTCAATCCATTACTCCAAGTATAAACAGGATGCTAACTGATAACTGTTTTGTACTCACAGGTTCTGTCAACTGATAAGAATTCTGGGATAGAGTATGAGTACTGGCTGCCCCCAGAGCTCTACGCCCTGCATCATGGAGGGCAGAGTCCGCACCGGCATCACCACACATCAAACTTCCTTCCCTGGGAACTGCCAATTACTACCACCACTACTGCCACCACCACAACAACAAGAAGTCCTCCTGCACCCACACAGCCATCATGGGGTAAAAACCAGTTACTATTATTTAACAACCAAATATATTTTATTTATAAAGTCAAGGTAATCATAAAGGTTTAGATCAGTGGAAGACCTGGAACAGGAGGATTTTACATTTTATATGCGATCATATAAGCGAGATGCTTTTGTAGCTGGTGAATTTTAGAGGATATATTTTAGCTCCTGAGTCTTTATTTGGCTTTGGTTGTTTTGCTAAAGTATATTGGTATGGCTACATGGGTGGCACCTGGTGGTCAATGCCCACAGTGAATTAAATCTTACCACCTCAATCTGACCTCAAGCCTCATCTGTAAGCCATTGCCCTCTGTATCCTCAAATGCCTGTTTCTGGCCAGTAGGACTGGAATTTGATGTTGTCTTCTGCTGTAGGAGCCAATCTGCCTCTAGCGTTGGCATGTTGTCCATTCTGAAATGCTTTTCCTCAAGGTTGTAAAGAGTTGTCCATTGAGTTAGCGCAGTCTGGCAATCTGGCAAACTGACCATTGTCTTTAGTTTGTATTTGTTTTTGCTCAGTAGTTTAGCTTTCTCTTGCTGGAGTGGAACATGATGTGATCTTCTGCTGTTTTTGAGCTGATCTTGATCTACCTTTTCCTGTAAATGTGAATCAATCTGGCCATTTCCCTCTGACTTCTCTCATCAACGAAACATTTCTACCCATAGATCCAACAATAAATATAAATAAATATATAAATATAGTCACTGAAATCATATTGAGATCTTCTTCTTATTCTGATGTTTGATGTGAACATTAATTATGTGAACATAAATGTTCTGATCTTTATTAAGTCAAGATTACACTTGTTTAAGTACTTTGCCACACCATGCCTTAAAACCTAGACACACGACTAGTTGCTCATTTCCTTAGAACCATAAGTTGTACCATACTGTTATGATTAATTAGTGTGACTGGAGACTAGATGCCGCTTTTCATTCAGTTTTTTATGCATGTGTTTACATGTGCATTAAGTTAACACGATGCCAGCCGCTTTTCTGCTCATGTTAGATGATTGATGAGCTGTGCACAGAACGATCCTATTCCTAATATATAAAAGGCACATTCCTTTCTAAAGGGGCACGGAAATGGTTTTCGGTGTCTTCCTGACGCATATATCTGTACATACATGCCTGACGGCAGAGTGGAATGCGTGCAAGCCGCTCCCTTTTCCCCAAGCATCAAATGCATTATGTGATGTAATGTGAAGCTGAGGTTGTCTGGTGTTTGTGTCTCAGGAGGATTTATGGAGTAATTTATTAATCTAATTTGCATTAGACAACACAGGAGAGGAAATTTACACACCTATATCTGGTGTATACATACAGAGATACACAGTTTTTGCAAAAACAAACCTGATTCGTCATCTTGGTTATTTTATTGATGGAAAATATTTCCTGATGTATTTATTATTTGTGGATTTATGACTTAAAGCAACCATGTCAGGTCCTATAGGTGGGCGAAGACCTCCCTTGAGACCTCCTCTTCAGCAACAGCCACTGCCTCGTCTGGAACGGGATGAGAAGAGTAACTACCTGCCCCGGACGCACAGCACAGGTCAGCACACGTTAATCATCACTGCTGAACTCTGTGTCAGTTCAGTTCATTCTGACTCATCATATTGTCACACATTCCGTTTAAATTTCTAAACACAGCTCGTATTTTATTACAGATTACTGTGGTAAATGCAGGAGGGTAAAGGGGCGCGGGGAACGGCAGAGGCAGTACTGCCAGAAGGATTATGGTGAGCTAAAGACAGTATTGAAGACACACTGAGTAACAAAGCATTGTTTTAAAACTGCAGCACATGAAATGAAATGTATTTTATATATTAGTCTTTATTATTATATAACACTAATTATAACATACTTGAAGTAATTATATAATTTGTGACAACTGGAAAAACAAACAAGAGAAATGGAGTGTAATTTGCTGGTCTATGTAAAGAGCTGGAGAACAAGCTGCAGGCTGTACAGTGAGTGAGTGGAGTTCGCTACTGTGATGTAGCAACAAGCTGCTTGATGAGGAACTATAATTTTTTCAGAAGGAAATGCTACATTCATGGCTTGATTTATGTATTTCTCACTTTATTTATTTATTTTCGAACTGTACATGCCTTATCACAGCTGTGCTGTTACTTCATGATAACACACCCTCTTGTGTTCTGTTGCATTTTGGTATCAGGACTACACCACCAGACCACACCAAACGGGTCATGTGCAGATTTTCAGTCCCTTCTCATCATGTGTTCTGATTATGTTTAATGTATGTCACCTGGTTTGTGTTTTGCTCTGTGTTTTAGTTTGGTTCCTTATTTTCAGTCATTGCTTTTTTAAGTTCCTTATTTTCAGTCATTGCTTTGCAGGTCATAAAGTTTTGTGTTCATGTTTATTTATATTGAACCACAGCCATCTTTTTTGTTGCGTTTCCTGTTTTAATTAAAAACCTGCATTTACATCCAAACCAGATCCATGTAAATATTCTTACATTCAGTAAATAAATACAGTAATAATTAAACAATACTGTAATAAATTAATTGAGCCATGAACATAGTTTAATATATTTTATTATGTTCCTCAACAAGCAGCTTGTTGCTATGCCACAGTTATGAACTCCACTCACTCACTGTACAGTCTGCAGCTCATTCTCCAGCTCCTGAACACACTCCCTCTTATGTTCTAATGCTTAAATAAAATATAACATGAGTATGATGTGTAGTTTTATTGTGTTTTTCTGTAATGTTTTAATATTACAGTTGTAAAGGTGGCCATTTTTCTTGTGACACTTGTTCCACTTTAAAATCAAATCCCCTTATACTGTTAAGTGCAAAATTAAGTGAACATTTTGTCTCCTTAATTTTAAGGGATACAAACGTTTGCACTAAAGCAAGAGTGTGGAACATCATATCAACGTGCATTAATGTAAACCTAAATAATAACATCCATGAAATGAACAGCCTTTGGACAACCTGTGTTTTGTTATTTATCCATATATCTGTCTTTGCTTCCTTAGTCTTCAGAGTCAAGATCTTGGGGAAGGTCTATCTTGGCCAGGAGACACGGTACGATGTGCAAATTATCCACACGTACCGGAACCGCTTCCATCTGGCACGCCGGGAATACCTGTGGGCCCCCAACAGGTGTGATTGTCCGGCACTGGAAGAGGGTGATCAGTACGTGCTAATGGTCAGACGACACGTCAACCATGAACGGACACTCGATCGCATTCTGCTGGAGGAGGACAGCTACGCTCGGCTTTACCAGCCTCGTGAGGACACACTACTGCGCCCCCTGGAGACCCTTTGTAGTAACAGGGAACAGAGAACTAACCAGAGAGGGTAAAGCTTGTGGACTTGTGGACCCTATTTGGCTGAGTTCATTGTGCACTTGTTATATTTAATCCTGCTTCCAAAAAACACAAATGACAAGAATAACTAGCTGCCTCTGGCTTTTAAATGTATCCAAGGATATTGCAGGAACCCTTTTGGAGGAAAAGGAGTCCATGAGTTCCAGAGTTATACCAAAGCTACTCACTACATGAAGCACTTTAGGTGGATGTTATAACCTACCTTAAAAAATGCATATACCAAAGAAGAACATATTTTTGTATTATTATCAGAGGTAATGTTGCCACACACACACACACACACACACACACACACACACACACACACACATGTATACACCCACTTTCCACTAAGGAACACCTGTACATTATAATGTCCACTATTATTAGGAACCTGGCCATACATGTAGTTATCTTTCTGCACAATGCAGAAAATCATGCAGATACAGGTCACACATTGATGTTCAGATCAGTCATCAGAATACGAGAATATTATGGATATTATGGTTGTTACTGTTTGGATGGTCTGAATACGTCAGGAACTACTCATGTCCTAGTATTTTAACAAACACCAGTCAAGTACACAGAATGGTGCAAAAACAAATTGAATGTCAGACAGTTCAATGGGCAGAAATGTTAATAAGAGATTATAGGAGGGAGGGATAAAGTAAATAATCTCTTATTACAACATGGTGTGCAGAAAACTATTACAGCACGTACAATACGTACAACGTTTAGGTTGATGGCCTACTCCTACTCTTAGCCAAGAACAGGTATCTGAGGATATTGTGGGCACAGGTTCATAAAAATTATACATTTGTTGATTACAAAAATCGCCTCGTTTTCAGTCTTCGTCTGTCCATTTCTGGCGAGTCTTTGCCTAGGCTGTGAGAATTGTGAAAATTACCCGATGGTCTTGACCTGCATCTGCATGATTATATACACAGTGTTACTGCCACATGATTGGCTGATTCAGTCACTGCATGATTGAGCAGGCAGGGGTACAAGTGACTGGTGAACACACACACACACACACACACACATATATATTGTATATATGTATACACACAAAATGTATCTCGTTTCTCTATGCTGTTGTTTTTTGCCACTATTGTTTATATTATATTTATATTATATGTAGAAATCATACCTACATTTATGTACATGTTTTACTTTTGATATATGTTTGATATATGTTTACTATCAGTATATTTGTTGCCAGTGATGCAAAAAACATTCTGTTAAATACCTCAAGCAGGAGAACGACTTGTTTGTTATCAGAGTTCTTCTCTGAGATGATCCGTTGAAGAGAGTCTGACATTTCAGGAGGATCACCGTAGCAATCTGTAGACACTGATAATGACATAACGATGCTGTCCTGAAACTGGACCTAAATCTCACCTGAACTCACTGATGTATTTGATAATAGATTATTTCTTAGACCATCATTTATATTATTTATCCAGAATGCAGTCCAGAATGCACATGTTCCACACACTCCACTAATTATACCACGACTGTGTTTAATTATTACTGGAAAAAACGTATACCCGAATGTACAGCTGTGTCAGTGAAACATAGGGACATAACACAGTTCAATAAAAACTTGCCATGAGACAGTGGGACACTTAAGATACAGCTTTGTGTCTTGTATCACTAGCATAAGTCTTTGCGCTGCAGCCACAGGATGAAAGTGAAAGTGATGTCGCAAATAGTAGTGGTAAAGTGTGTGATTCCCTGGAGTTTGTTTAAACCCCAAATACAAACCTCAAGTCTAAATGTAGTGCTCAATTCTGCATCAACAACATTCTGCATCAAACAGGTCCAGTTACCTTTTGTATTATTGCCCAATCTGTTTCACAGATATGTGCTAAATCATATTTATATCTGGCCCAGGTCTAGACAGAATATTGTTACATTAACTGGTGCTTGTCCACTTGTTATTTTTAATATCTGGCACAAATGTCGCACAGTTTAAAATAAGGTTCCAACTCTCATATACACCAATCAGCCATAACATTACAACAATTTTGCAGAATCGGCCGAGACGATTGCCCTCGCCTTTGCCCCCACACACATCAGTGAACCTTGGGCAACCATAACCCTGTCCACTTTTAATATGTATTAACCACTGCATAGCAGGAGCACCCCACAGGACCTTCTGTTTTGGAGATTCTTTGGACCAGTCATCACATTATGACCTTTGACAAAGTTACTTAGATTCTGAATCTTTCTCTTATTCACTACCTGTCAGTGGTTTTCAAGTGTTGATTGGGTGATTAGTGTGTACTGACCCCACAGCTAAATCCTACAGCTAAAACCATATATCTTTTTTTTCCAAATGAATGTTCATGTTGCACGTGATGTATGTTCTCCGTACGGTATTATGAGTTAAACTGCTCCTACTATTGACCACTACTCTTGTCCTTAGCTGAATGGTCCTAAGTATATGTACAACATAAGCATGGTAATGGTGAACACTCTTTAGTAAAAGGTGTATGGGATGCAAAACATTCTGCAAAATGATGGTTTCGGGCCCTTGTCCCTTTCTCTGAGAACAACCACTCCCAGAAAACATAGCTGCGACTGGACAGTAATGGCAGTACAGCACACTAATGAAAGTGAATAGAGAATGGTGAATTAGGTCTGTTAGCATTTACTTTATAACATGCAATCCCCTGCTGATTTTTTTTCACTGAGGAGATAAAATATAAAAATATAAAAGCAGTGCAGAGCTGGTTTTGCTTTTTGTGGTTTGATACCCTCAGGTCACAAGAGAAAAGGATGCTTCCAGCTGGCATAAAATCTCCATATTTTATGACCACCTCCCCGATCTGAAATAAGGTTAAACCATCTAATGACATGTTTGTTCACATCTTCATTGGTAACTTGGAAGGCAACTGGCTTCTTACGTACAGCTCATGTGCCCAGTGTGTGTATTGAGTCTGCTGACAAACACATTCAGCTCCATTAACCTGAATTTGGCACAAATCTGTATCAGATACATGGATATGACTGACAGGATTATTTCATGACTGCTGTGGTCATTTGGCCCAGACATAGTGGCTGCTCATACATTTGTTTAACTGGCCAACAGGACAATGTGCTGTACACACATCTAGAGACACCAGATTATGTCATTCCCACCGGAAGTCACCAGATCTCAAAAATATGGACCGTTCTGCTGAAAGTATGGTGTTTATTGCCTACAGAATATTTCTGCCAGCTTGTGGAGTTTCATGCCCTGTGGGGGACCTACTGCAGTAAAAATTATGGGCTTATTTTTAAAGCACATCTAATGAAGCCAGACTAAAACTTAAAATAGAGTAAATGAGATTCTGAGTATGTGTAGCACATGGCATATGGTAACAAAAAAAGGAAAAAAAAACAAAACAGCATGAATTGACAGAGGGCAAGCAAACACGCTTGGGAAATTATTCGGAAGTGCAACACGTATAAATTACAGTTTAAGCAGTTTACAAGCACGATTTTCTGAATAACTGCACAGAAACAGCTTATTATGTGTGGTTTGTTAGAAATATATTTACAAAAATAGCTCGTTTTTCCATGACACTGAAATAAAATGCCCCATATTAAGCCTGTCATTAGGGTTAGATTGGTCTAGTAAAATGATTGCAGTTCAAAGCTTTAATTTCACTACAGTTAAGTGGCGGATGGACCCAACCCCTATAGCATATGGCTGCCTTATGTACCAGGAACAGATTATTGAGCAACAGCAATGACAAGGAACAGGACCGGTTGTAATTCCCATAAATAGTTACTGACATTTTTTAAATAAAACTGTACATAAACTATGTTCTTCGAAACAGATAGCGTCTGATCTAGTTTCTTCTACACAGCGGTCTGCTAGAGGAGAAGTCTAAAGCTGACATTATTCCTATCTAAAAAAAGGGACAGGTATCTTGTTCACCTTTGTAATCTTTTTGGCAATATCAGCGACTGCTCGGTCATCGCAATCGTAAACACATAGATTGTTCCAGCCTCAGGCTTCATGGAGTCCAGCTATAGTTGTGAGGCATCAGAATGCTTGTAGTAAAATCTCTTTCTTGGTGCTCAGAGTCCTCGACTCGCCCATTTCTTGATAAGATAAGGGTGCTTTCTTGGCTGCACCCTGTGACACCCTGTGGGATCTGAGAAAAGCTCACACGCTGACGCTCACGTGGCACTGGGAAGCCATTCGTCTTTTGATCCGAGAGCGCTGTGGCTGTTTGGGGTCATGACGGCAGCGGCACAGCGGTCCCAAGAGGAGCCACAGGTAGAGCAGAACGCAGGCCCAGCATGATGAGAGCTTCACATAGAAGGTGGAGTAGCTGCCATGGGTGAACGTGGTCTCCAGCACTGCTGTCTCATAGCTACAGGAGGAGGGGAAGTACAGTAAATAAATCTAGTAGGTTAACTTTCATTCAGATCGAACAACAATCACTTACTTCTCCTTTCCAACCCAGATCATACATGTTACGTTCAGTACAACTGACCTGAACCAATTGGTAAGGGTCATCATGACATACAGAGAGGCAAGGAAGAAGACAAAATGGAAGAAGAAGTAGCTGTAGGCCACACGGTGACTCTCGTTATGGATGATCTTCTGACACCCTTTGCTCTCGTCATCGACTACAAACTCTTCCTTTGCTGAAAGAGTGAATTGGCCCGTATTAATTAATAGCTCTGGTTTATTATTAGTTAGCGATTGTGAAGTGTGAGGATCAGTCCTGTTCTTACCCTCCTCTTGTTTGAGGCAGCAGAAACAACAAGTGGCTTTCTGTAATTTCAGACACAAATTATTACAACTAGTAGTATTAGAGGGTTGTGGATGAAAACATAATGGTAGATACAATACAGAATTAATCAAGAATGAGATACTAGAGATAAAAATGTAATAAAAACAACCGAATAGCACATTATTTTACAGCCCTTTATGTTTAACATATCAACCAGGTAAGTGTTTGGTACATACTTTAAGGTACAATTATTTTGGAGAACAAAGTAGACAGAAAAGCACAAGTTCTACCTATTAAACAGGTAACTATGCAGTACAAATACCACCTATTTTATGCCAAATCAGGGACAAAACACAGAACACAAGGCAGCCGTCCCATAAGAATAAGGAAGACAAGGCACGACTGAAGTGCCCTTGAGTGAGACACCTAACCCCTAACTGCTCCCTGGGCACTGTGTAAATTGAAAAGACTCCATTTCCCAGAATCCATCTAAGATGGCCGCCCGCACACCTGACTGTTCAGTTCCCACCTATACTCAGTCCCATGGATTAATTGTGTTTTCCCCACCTGTTTTATGTTACTGATTGAGTTTGATTGCTTCCACCTGTTTTGTGTTGCCTATGCTTTAGTTCAGCTATTTAAACCCTGCCCTGTTCTCCTTTTCTTTGGGATGTGTTTAAGTTTCATTGTGTTTTTTAAATTTTGACTTGGATTTTGACCTTTAATTATGTTTTTTTTAAACCTTGAACTTGCTTTTGCTTCTGATCATCAGTTTGCTGAATGCCTAGATTTGTACCTGGTTTTTGACTCTGTTGTTGGATTGTGTTTTGGATCTTGTTAAACTGTGTATTAAATTATCTCCAATTGTGTTCAAACCTCATCTTGGTGAGTGTCTATACACTCCAACATAACACACAGTTGGTCAATCACTTCACCTTCATGTCACTATATGCATCTGTATATGCTAAGTACTCCATATATTCATGTATCTATTGGAATTTATTTTTAGAATTAAATCTAAACCATACGACTATGCTCCACATTGAAAAGTTCTGGGGAAAAAAAATGGTAGAAATACAGTACATGCACTCAACTACTCCACTAAAGTTAAATGTGCTTATAGTTTAAAAGCTACCATCTGGATGGCAACCCACCTGGAATTCGTATCGATAGACTTTAATCATCCAGAATGGTCCGAAAACTTCAGCCAAGTAAGAAGCCTCATTACTGAAAGGGAATAGGAGCTGTTAATGAAATGCAGACACACTGTAGATCAAGTACACTGATCTGGATTGGTGCAAATACTCACCATGCAAACAGCACGCAGCAGTACATAATGGCAGCACCGATGACTGCAACAGCGTTTCCTTCATTTTGAATTTCATCCCTGCCCACGTTGGGGTAGCAAGCGGTCATGTTTACACCCTGGTACTCCACTGAAAAGCATGCACATAAAGCAGATCCATGTTCCAGGCTGCTTTTGCGATGTGCAGAAATTTAATGTAAGTCTGCCTTCCAATAAAGCCAAAGCGAGTGTGTATGTGATTCTCTTCACCCTTAAGGGCTTTTGGTATAGAGGAATCTGAACTAGGTTCTAATCAGTGGCAGGCTGTAATAGAAAATAGATTTTTTTTTCTCAGATGAGATTAAATCTCTCGTTTGCACTCCATTCTGAGCAAGTTGTTAATAAAGAGGTGGCAAAATGTTATTGCAAAAGACTTTGTGTGTTGAAAAGCTCTTTTATGTTTTATAGTGAGCTGACTGTGCATATTCATCCAACATGTCAAAGCATAACCCCATACCACCTGGAGACATCTTATAAGCATATTTTTCACACAATGTTGTAATGATATAGTCTGATGCCTCAACATACTTCAGACTAATTAAATTCTCTCGTAACACTCATCTTCCTGTGCAGCAATTTTGATTTCTGTAACTGACTCAAGCTTTAGTTTATTTTACTTGGCCGCCTTGGCACCATTTTTAATTCAAACATCTGGTATCTTTTTTGTTTCTAAAACTGTCCTAATACACTGAAGTGCCAGAAAACTGGTGCAATCTAATACATGGTAGGCCCCTCATCGTAGCATAGGACTGCAGAAATACAGAAATATTCTGTGGGCAATGAACACCATACCTCCTGCAGAATGGTCCACAGTTCTGGTGTATTCTAAAGTGTAGGGCTTATGTGTTCATTCATGGTTCAATTTAAGATTCTGTAGGTCAGTTCACAGCTTAATGAGAACGCTTCACCTCAAAACACCACCAAAAAGCACTTTCCAGCTCCTAAGTGTTCATATGCTTATCCCATTCACTCCTTACACCCACTGTCTTCACTGTCTACAAGCCCTCATTTTACCCATGACAGCTTAAGCAAGATTGTACCTCTACTCCTGTAAAACATTGCCTAATGGCACACGATAGTACCCCCATCATGCATTACTCTGTTAATGGGATGTCAGTGCTTTAGAAAGCTGATGTGGGCTTCGACATGCCTTTAACTCTAAGGATGTATGGAAAGGCATGGGTGGGTGGTTAAGCACACAAAAATGCACATAGAACATACACAACCTATCCATTATCATCATCCTCTGCTATAAGTGATGCATGTTTTTGTGGGATAGATTTTGCTTGCTGAGTTGGATGTGTGTGTGTTTGCTGTACCTTTCTCAGGTGGACGGCTGGACAGGGCGGAGAAGGTCAGGTACATGACGTAACAGCTGATGATAGAGGCCTGTAACAGTCCTGAGCGTGGCTGCTCTAAACACAAGTCAGAGGGCAAGATAAGAGTTACTCACTGGTATTCAGTGATGAATTCACACCTAGATTAGTAGTTGTATTTGAATTCATAGCTGAGAACTTTGCTATCCTACGTTTACAGTAATACATTAGTACTGAATTATATATCAGTACATATCATATACAGTCAGTGTACTTTTTACAATACATCACTATATGTCATCTACCGAATTTGCATTTACATTTGTTTATTTGAGTAATGCTTTTATCCAAAGCAACCTACAATTGTGTACACTAAAGTACACTATTTTACACATAATGTTATATATCTTTATATACAGTGCATTGTAGTTGCTGCCTTTTGACTAAACCTGCATACTGCTATAAATTCAGTCAACAGTCAGCTCATAAATCACTCAGAAATCCTTTTAATTAAATTAGCTATTTAAGTACACAAATGTTTTAATTCACTGCCAACCAGCTTAAAGTATAAGGTTACTTTATATAAATATTCTATAATTGTAGTGAATGATAGTTTGTAGATTTTGTGAAATTAAGGATCGGTAATCTGAGAAAATAGGTTTTCTCAATTTATTAATGATTTTAACCAATTTTATTGTAGGAGTTTGTTTACCTACTTATGGTTTTTGTCTAGATACAGTAAAAAAAAAAACAGGACGAATGATTTTAATATTAAGATTAATTAGTCTAATTAGAGTAATTAAAGTAAGAAGGTTGTTTTGTAGTAGAAGTTAAAAAGTTGGTGATATTGTATTAGAACCAAGATAGCAAATGACTCATGGGCCAGACTTTTATCCGGCAATCACTTTACATATTTACGTGTTTATTATTATTATTATTATTATTATTATTATTATTATTGTATTTCATTTATTTGTTTATTTATTTAATTATTTATTATTATTATTATTATTTTTATTATTATTATTATTTTATATAAGTGTTTTATTTGTGTTTTGTAGCTGCTTTTAGTGTTTGTGTATGTTTTTTACTTGCACCTAAAGAAAGGCACTTTCAATCAATTTTGTTGTTTAAGTACAATGACAATAAATGCATTCAGTTCAATTCAATTCATACCACAGTGAAATTATGACAATTATACCATCCAGATTCAGGTACCAGAACTCAGCCACAAAAATATATAGTGGGCTTCAGTTGGGCTAGTTTAACATAGTAGGCTGCATGTAGGCCACATGTGGCCCAAAGTCTGCATGCCGTGACAACCTTTACATGTGGCTGCTAAAGTTTTAGCCCATAATACACTTGTTATTGCCATAACTGGCCCATAGGTGTCTTAACTAGACCATATTCAGCCCAGAATCAACCGCTATCTGGGAATCGTTAAGGCATTTTGTCATCATAATGAAGACAAGTCCATTAACCCTGACTTTCACCATAATACTAGACTACATGTAGATTTGCTCTGACTGACTTTGCTGGACGCAGGGGGTGACAGCGATGAAGGACATGACTGTGCACAGGCCCAGGTTGATAAACAGCAGCGCTTTGTTGAGTCGACACGCAGCCGGGTGTGTGTAGTACTTGTACATGAAGGTGAAGGCCGCAGTGGCGACGGTGTAGAAAAAGAAGGTTGCACACATGACTGCCACATACCACTTCTTATCTTCAGCCGCACCAGTTAACCTGAGGAAGAACAGTGAGACATGAGAATAGTGAGGTCAACTCTTCTCTGGAAATTAAGCGGTGAAGAGGCGTGTTTCTACTACTGTGTGTTTTTCTTGGACTGGTGCCATTTTCCTGAAATGGAGCATTTCTTTTTTTATATGGATACAGTCCTGTCATGTTTGCTATGTCGAGTAAGTGATGCCTCATGCCTGCCTGTTAAATCCTACAGACATCTGGGGAAAAGCTGTGTATGAAACTGCAAGCCAGAGGGTAAGTGAGTATGGGTGTGTGGTGGTGTCTGTATAGATGTGTAGAAAAATGAGAGGGGGGGGGGGTCTGAATGCTTTCGGTATGAACCCACTGCCCTGCACTCACCAGTTCTTATTCCAAGTGTGAGCGAAGGCAGTGATGAGGATGAGCTGTATAAGGATGAAGGAAAATCCTCCAACCACTCCAATATAGTGCCAGGCTAAGAGAGATCAAGAGGAAGGATTGAACAATAAAAAAAATAGCAAAACATGCCTTTTAGCTTTTTGCAGTCATTACCTCTTTAACTGTAAAATGACTCTCACAAACCTCTTATGAACATAATCCAAGCAGTCAAATAATAAGCCCAGTATTTAACAGTAGACAGTAATAGTTTGGCTATGTAGAGCGGATTTTTATGTCTGAAATTTCGGAAAGAAAAAAACAACACATTATTCGAATTAACATTATTTACAGCCGTATATGATTTTGAATTACTGAAGCTTAATAAGTGAATTAAAAAAAATTTAAAAATTAAAAAATTATTTAATTTAAGTTACCAGTCCAAATGGGTAAAAAATATCAGAACCCAGCAATACATATACTAAGTCACAGACCCTCAGGTTATGCATCATGGACCCCTGGGTGACCTCACTGCCTATGAACATTCATGTCCTGCTCTGTTTTTTCCACTATTAGAACACCTGTTTGCACTCATGATGAAGTTTACTAAAGAGCTGATGAGGGGATGAGATGTGCTGGCAGATCTGTCTCAGTTGGCAGGTAAAATCCCAAGTATCTCACTTCTCTAAAATACAGCCAGTCTCCATGAATAACATTTACTGTCTGCCGAATACTAATTCAAACCACACTAGATTCATTAGGTGCTGACGGAAATCCTCACCCTGGGCTTTTGGCTGTAAAGGCTGTAAAGAAAATCTGTGGGTCAACAGCACCACCTGGATGAACTCAAGGTGAAGTGTATTTATATACATTGTGATGATGTAGTGACTTACTGCATTATTATGTATTGAATTAAATCATGCAAGTCCGAGTAAATTACTATGATTAACTCTCTGAGTCATTTTATAAATAATAGTCCACTAATATCAGCAATGGAATTGACTAATTATTGCATTCACTTTAATATTATAAAGTCTTTTACTGCAGGCTATATAGAAGGCCATATCTAGCACTCTTAAGGGTGATTTTGGTCATTCTGGGCTCTGAGGAAACCCTTAAATTTTGTATTTTTAAAAAAAGATGATAAACTCTAGGTAAAACTTGTACCTAATACCAGACTAACACTTGGTAGGTCCTCCATGGGAATGTAGGCCTGCAGAAATATGACAAGCATGGACTTCACAGGCTTGTGGAAATATTCCGTAGACAATGAACACTATACTTCCTGCCAACTGGTCAACAATTCTGAGATCTGGTGACTTTGGAGCAGCAAAACCTCAAAGTCAGATAAGTGTTCCTCTAGCCATGATTTGGTGTCTCTAGATGTGTGTAGCGGTGCATTGTCCATTGCAGGACATGAACGAGTGTAACTCGTCATAAAGGAGACACACAGCATCCACCTTGAATAAGACTGCCCACCGCTCTGGGCAAGTGTGTTCTCTGCCCTCTAGTCTGTGGGTTTTTTGCATGAATGGGTTACACAAGATTTCCAACTGATGTGTTGGAAGTAGGAAAAATGGGCAAGTGTAAGGATCTAATTGACTCTGGCAAGGACCAATTTGTGATGGTTACGTTTACGACATTTGGCAGACACTTTTATTCAGAGTGACATATAAGGTTACTGCTATTACAGTCTTGCCCAAGGACCCTTATTGATGTAGCACAGACTGGTTGTCCAGACCGGGAATCGAACCCAGGTCTCTCACATAGGAGCCAATGATGTTACCACTGTATCACACCAACCACCAGTTAGTGGTTAGATGACTGGGTCAGAGCATCTCTAAAACAGCAGGTCTTGTGGGGTGTTCTCAGTATATAGTAGTTAATACCTATCAAAAGTGGTCCAAGGACGTACACTCAGGGACCTGGTGACAGGATCATGGGCTCACTCATGTACGTAGGGTGCGAAGGCTAGCCCATTTGGGCCAATACCACTGAAGATCCACAGAAGGATCTGTTGCTAACATCTTGCTGCCACAGATACCACAGACCACCTTCAGACATCTTGTAGCATCCGTGCCTTGGTGGGTCAGAGCTGTTTCAACAGGTGGTTTTAAGTGTGTTGTGTGTAAGAAACTAAAAGGTCGGAGTGTATTATGGAATATACTGAGAGTTCTTTTTTAAATCAATGTAGGTGCTTTAAAAAAATCCATCATATATCTTTTTTCCCCCATCCTATATCTTATAAAAGTCAATAATCTGTAATTAACACTAAAGTTGTGCACTGTTTGAGAAGTTTCTGTTCTATTCTATTTCTGTTACCTGTCTCAGCCATCTAATATATCCATGAAATTCTTTGTTAGTTTTACCACTGAACATGACTCACCGTGCAGGAAAGAATCAGTGGGAATAAAGAAGGCAGCTGTGACCATCCCAAGCAGCAAAATGAACTTCAAGAACCAGAATCTGGTAAAAGCACAGGAGAAAGTCAAATGTTTTATTACACACGTGTAAATCTGTAAATAGTGAACAGATGGGCAGAGCGAGTGTAAAGTCTATATCTAGCTCATAGTGAGCTTTGTCATTGTGAGTCTCAGTCCTGTTTGACCCCCAGCCAATGCTCAGTCCTGATATATAAGAGCTTTAGCGCTGAGCACATAGTGTGGCCCTGTTATACTCGCTAAGAACCTAATCCCAGGATGTCCATTCTTCAGATCCCGTCCCACAGTGCAATTGAAAAACAAAGGAAAGCAAATAATTAGAATAACAATGAATGCCTAACAAACTAAATATGCTAAAAAAATTACACTCACATACCAAAAGTCATAGCATAGCAGAATGTAAATGAATTATGTCAATGAGGTTGAACACTGTTAACACATATAACACTGTACACAGCACCACCTGGGCTTCTGACGATGCTAACTGGACCCTAGAGAACTGGCAACATGTGGCATGGTCCTATTCGTTATGGTACCAAAAGTTTCCAGGCTGATGGTAAGGTTTGTGTGTGGCGCAGACCCCATGAAACCATGTATCACAGTTCACAACAAGGCACTGTGCAGGCTGGTGGTGGTTCCATATGAATGTAGTGTGAGTTCTCATGGCATGGGTTGGGTCCACTCGAACTAAACAAATCTGATATGTTTCACTGCTTGGTAACTATATGCAGCCCTTTATGGATTTCATGCACCCTCATAATAATGGGATATTTAAGCAGGAATATGCACAGTGCCATAATGTCCAGAAGTGGTTCATGAGTTTGGTTCAAATGAATGGTGTAGTCTGCACGTTCACAGACATTTATGGCATGTGATAGAGAGGTCTACTTGTACACGAGATCCTGAATCTACAAATACCAATAAGCTGTGGGTGGCTCAAAACAGCATGGCTCAAATTCCCTCCAGGCATCTTCCACCCACTTGTGGAATCGATGCCACATTGAGCTGCTGCAGCTCAGTCAGGCTAGAGGGGGGTCTAGGTTTGTTAGAGAAAATGCTATAATATTAAATGCTATTGCTCTGAACAAAGAAATGTAAAGTATGTTACTGAAACTGTGAGTCTGTGTATGTGTGTTACTGGTACTGTGAATCTGTGTGTGTGTGTGTGTGTGTGTTACTGGTACTGTGAGTCTGTGTATGTGTGTTATTGGTACTGTGAATCTGTGTGTGTGTGTGTGTGTGTGTGTGTGTGTGTGTGTGATTGGTACTGTGAGTCTGTGTATGTGTGTTACTGGTACTGTGAATCTGTGTGTGTGTGTGTGTGTGTGTGTGTGTGTGTGTGTGTGTGTGAGATTGGTACTGTGAGTCTGTGTATGTGTGTTATCGGTACTGTGAGTCTCCCTGTGTGTGTGTGTCACTGGTACTGTGAGTCTGTGTGTGTGTGTCACTGGTACTGTGAGTCTGTGTGTGTGTGTTACTGGTATTGTGAGTCTCCCTGTGTGTGTGTTACTGGTACTGTGAGTCTGTGTGTGTGTGTTACTGGTACTGTGAGTCTGTGTGTGTGTGTTACTGGTACTGTGAGTCTCTGTGTGTGTGTGTGTGTGTGTGTGTGTGTGTGTGTGTGTGTGTGTGTGTGTGTTACTGGTACTATAAGTCTGTGTGTTACTGGTAGTGTGACTTTGTGTGTGTGTGTGTGTGTGTGTGTGTGTGTGTGTCACTGGTATTGTGAGTCTATGTGTTACTCGTCCTGTGACTCTGTGTTTGTGTTACTGGTACTGTGATCAGTAATAAAATCCATGTTAAAAGCCATGTTACTGACCCGTTGTGGATGAGAGCTCTGAAATCCTGGCTGGACTTCACATCCACTAGAAGAAGAGCCATCATCAGGTAGAAGCAGGCTGTGCCAAAGCAGACCCTGTAGACTGCAGAGTATCCGACCAACATCTCACAGTTTCCTCCACCATGGGCCTCATCACAAACCACTTTAAAGAAAGGCACCTAAAGGTGATGAACAACAGCGGCTATGTGAAATGAGGTTTCCGTGTCATTTCGTTGTGCGCACTATGACTGACTGTCTTCTCGCTGTGCTTACAGAATACTAATATCAGTCTGAACTGTAAGCATCAGTGAATTTAGAGAGTAAAGGAAGACAGGGCATGTAGGACTACTTACATTCTCTCTCACGGCCTCAGACACGGTCCGAGACAGCATGAGACATGACACGGTGCAGGCCAGGATGTGAAACAGAGTGTACATCAAACGGGTGCTGGTGGAGGACTTAACGGGTGGACAGAAGGAGCAGCATAGCGAGCATGGAGCAGGACCACAGCAGCAACATATCTGAAGAAAAGAAAGAGACAAAAATGGCTTTCCACAGATGTGTACAGCATTAATAGTGGACGCTGTGTTCTGGAGGAAATTGTTCCTGACTGATGTTGCTAGTGTTGGGAGCATGGCTGTCATTGGAGCCTTTCCAAACAAGATGTGATATGATGTTACAGGCAAATCATCAATGTTTTTAATAACAGCATGTAGTGAAGCATAAAGCACAGTACATGATGTGCTGTTCATTTATGTATAGTATTCATTTGTAGTATAGATTCAATAAAAGACGTTTTTATTTTTTAAATATTTATTTATACATACGTACATACATGACTCCCAGGTTAGTCTACTGTATAAAGAGAGAGTCTGAGACACCTGAGAGAAAACTGCTACGTTTACTAGTATATATTTAATAGTTTTAGGAGGATGAATGTTGAATATAATCAGGTCTTCATATTATTTAACTGCGTGCATGTCTGTGTGTGTGAGTTTACAGTGAGGGTGGGGATTAATCCATATAGCTCAGGGCATCTGGATCTAGACTGGTAGGTTGCACAGAGGTCAGACTGATTTTATCCTGAGCTATATTGTTTGGGATAAAGCTTCATCAACCGACTTTGTGATCACACATTTCCTCATCATGATAAATGCACACATTTGATAAGTCTATTCCTAAACACATAGATAATCTTACATGTAGTACTTTCAATCATAAAAGAGGACACATGTGCTAAACCATGTGCAGTATCAAACTGAGATTAGTCACGAGTGACTGGATCGAAATAGAAAGTCACCTTCACTGAAATTGTGTTTCATCAGACATGGCAGAGAGAAAAATCAATATATTTTAATAAATCTGATTGAAATCCCCGAATCTACTAAGACACCATTACAGATTGACCTGAACTGATTTTGTCACGTGCATGAGAGAAAACACCAAACTCATCACAGACAGAAACCAGAGCGAAGCTCGAACCCACAACCCCAGATCTTTGGAGCTGCGTAGAACACACTTCCTGCAGCACCACCCTAGTTACTAAAGTAAAAACATAAAAATCTCCTGCATTAAAGGGGTTTTAATACATCTATCTATGTTATAGCATCGATATTATTAGCTAACTGTAGCTATTTTAAAGCTTCAAATTATAAATATACTGTACCTTGAAATAATGTAACGTGTGAATGCAGAGGATAGTTTCCTTCTGAGTTTGATAGCTAAACTTATTTGTTTCTGCATGACATTATATTCATTGACAGTTCTCCATGTTAAATATTTGTAATTATCATGCTATAATGGTCATTCTGTTATTATGCCAACATTCACAGATGAACATTTTTCCATTTTTCTTCATAGGTTTTGCATCATATGATATTAGTAGCCATCATGCTTATGTCTTATTGGATGGGCCATGCTTTAGGGTGGCACTCTCCAGGCCGTAACTGTATCCAGGCCTAGACATCATTACTTTTACATTTATGACAGACGCTGTTATTCTGAGTAACTTACAAAAGTGTTATTAATTAGTCATTGATTCAAGGTACTTTAACCTAGTAAACTGCCAGAATTAAGCAATGCAATACCCAAAACAAAAACGTCATATAACTTATATGTACTCCTAAAGTATACAAAACCTATGAAAATTTTTTACATTGCTAATTTCTTATTATTTCATGCAAATCCACTATGACAAATGTCATTACATTTATTCATTGAGTTTAGTCTATATGTAATTAACAATGCCCACATGTAAATAATATTCTCACACTTGAAATTTTATATTATTATTTACCCTACATCATTAATTGATCATGCCTAAATGGACATCAACTATAAAAGATCTCGCTCTGATATTTATGGATGGCACTTTCTGCTGTATAAACAATTTTTAAAAACAGATTTTCATGAAAATCGTACAAACCATTACCAATACTTTTAACACCTTGAAGTTATATAATGATATACAATAGCTTTACCAGTATAAGTACATGCATTGAAGCATTACACAGATCTACCACTGACATCAAAGAAATGGACAGAAATCCGGGGCTGATAAGTACCTCATCATCCTCTTAAGTCACTTTTGTTTTTTTGTTAAAGCTCCTTAATGTCGTTCACAAGCACAAACCTTACAACACTGTTCCACCAAATTGGCCAGGTGGTCAGTAATTCAGCATTTTCTTGTGTATGTGTGAGCACAACACATGAATTCAAACCACTTTCAAGTGACTCACAAGTGAACCATATGGTTCGTGGCTCATTTTGTGGTCCACTTGATTAATGCTTTGTAAAAACAAGGTCGTGTCAGTCTGCTTTACATTTTGCTATATAAGACAAAGACCTCAGGAGTTGCTGTAAATACATAACTCCAGTTTTCTTTCACAAGAAAAACTTTCCGTGTGGGCATGTAGTCCCAAAACAAGGTCAGCAGTGTTAGGTATCAACATGACACATAAGCTAATAGAGCTAAATGCTAGCTGTGGTGCTAGCATTTATTCCATAGGGCTTAAATTGTTAGGCAGCAGTAATAATAGTATTCAGTGACTAAAGCAATAGCTACTGTATAATAATATACATATACTAGAGTAAACATGTGTCTCGTTCACCACAACCAGTTGCATTCAGTAGCACTATAGCATGATGTGTTAATGCTTTCACATAAAGTTCTTTCTAAATGAACCAAACTTGGTTCTGTTAAAGTGAACCCGAATGGGAACCAGCCACAAATGACTTCAGTGTTTTTTGTGATCTCACTGTAAGTGAACTTTAAAGAGGACTGAGTTGTTTTCCTGGCCATCTTCTGTACTGATGAGCTCTGAGACCATTTTTTTGTTCACACCGCAACTTATTTAGATCTTGGACCCTAGCTATGCAACAGTAAATTATGGGTAGTGTGTTTAAATGGTCACTTTTCAAGTTGCCACAGATTTCCATGACGCAGGGGAGAAGAGAGAACAAAAACAAAATTAATAGAAATCATCCAGACTCTTCTCTGTTCTGGCACCTAGGTGGTGGAATGAACTTCCCCTTGATGTCCGTACAGCAGAGTCACTT
>JAOVVF010000036.1:9859918-9874354 GCA_028565595.1 Duopalatinus emarginatus | reverse complement strand
CTTGAGCAAGGCACCTAACTCCCCCAACTGCTCCCCGGGCGCCGTGGTTTGGGGCTGCCCCCCGCTCCAGGCAAGTGAGTTCACTGCCCCCTAGTGTTCACTGGTGTGAATGTTTTACTGCACGGATGGGTTAAATGTGGAGGTCACATTCCTCTGTGTGCAAACACAGCAGGCAAATAGTTCACTTTCTTTCATCTTTCTTTCAACCCCAAACTCATATGAGTGTTCCTCTAAGTGTAATTTGGGACATCTAGATGTTGGAAAAGGCCTGTCCTGTTTTTTTTTTTTTTGTTTTTTTTTTTTTTTTACTTCAGTTCCTGTTTTTTATTTCTATATTTTGATATCTTATTTTGGGTTATATCTTATCCTTCAGGGCGTGCAGGAGAAAGTAAACCTCACGTCACCTTTGCTGTCAAAAGATGACCCTATTTTCAGTTCTTTATCCCCTAAGCTGGGTCATCGCATGGATGAGATCGGCCATCGAATACACCAGGGTCTTCTGAGGGTGAGTATGTGTCAACGTACAGAGTAGTAATGCAGCAGGCGTGTTTTTGCTAAGGAGATTAATTTTCTGTCATATGTGTTTTTGCTTTCTTTCACGCTCAGAATTCGTCCTCCTGGGTGCTGTACAATCTGGCCTCCTTCTATTGGCGTATGAAGAATGAGCCGAGGAGAGCCGTGGACTGTGTCATCCGCGCTCTGCACTTCTCTCCCAGGTACAAGCAAATCCCACTGTCTGGATTATATACAGCATGAATAATTGCATACAAAAGCTCAGTTTTACAGCGTATGATCAGCACAGTCTTTAGATTTATTTTGCTTGGTCAAACTGTGTATGATAGGAAACATCCTTTGATAGACTTATGTCATATGTCATCATAATCAGGGCAGGAAATGTTGTGACATACACAAACCCCCAGAGGAAAAAACCCCAAGCTCTCAGAATGATAGCAAAGTTCTGCCTAGAGAAATGACACGATGAAGAGGATTTTGGAGCTGTTTGTGGCTGGGGAAGAAGAGTACAAAATGAATGCCAATTCTCAAACTGTGTATTATGTAATAAGGATACAGGAAGCTGCAATTCATCCGCTGTTTCTTTCCATGCCACGTCCCTTTTTGCCCTGTAGTGATAAAACTTTTACCACCGCTTTGCTTTTAAATCCCATGTTTGCTTTACGTTTCACCATTGCTTTCACTCACCAAGCTCAAGAATTCTGATACAACGTGCAATATTGTCTGCAAGAGGAAAATCAGCCCAGTTTAAACCCGTACAGTTTAAACCGGGCTCTAAATAGCATGTTGTTTCTGCCCTTCCGTGACACAGCGGGATGGTCATATCATTCAGCATTTGACTTTCATTTGCATGCATTTGCATACTGTATGTTTCTTTTTTTTCAGGCAGCACAAGGACGTAGCCCTCGTCAACTTGGCAAATATCCTCCACCGAGCTCACTTCTCAGCAGATGCCGCCATCTTGGCTCATGCTGCCCTGGACCACACTACAGATCTGTTTACCAGCCACTACACACTTGGCAACATCTACGCCGTAAGTGCCAGATACCTCGGCAAGAGAGACTCTTTTAGCATGGTCATATGTAAATACTTCAATTAGCTGGTTAATGGGCATATTTCTCCTCCTCTGTCAGATGCTGGGGGAGTACAATCACTCAGTTCTCTGCTACGAGCAGGCTCTGCAGGCTCAGCCGGGCTTCGAGCAGGCTCTGAGGAGGAAGCATGCTGTCCTGTGTCAGCAGAAGCTTGAGCAGAGGCTCGAGGCTCAGCACCGGTGAGACAGAGGAAGGGGAACATTCACTGTGATTCTTTCAGCTATTAACTTACATTAATATGTAAAATTACAGCAGAATTACAACCATTTAAACAATATTTTAGCAATAATTAGTGTGTTTGCAGTAGGCAATCACACCATTGTTATCCGAAAATCACATTATTCTTCTTCTTATTATCCTATTATACTATCCTATCCTACTATTATCCTATTATTATTATAATTATTTTTCCACACTTTACTCCGGCTATCAACTCACGCAGTTTGCTAGATATCGGTATAATTCCATGTTTAAAACATCTGTCACATTGAAGACATGTGTTCTCGCCTACAGCTTTTGAATACCCATACCCGTTCCCCCGCTATGCTTGTTTATCTTTATCTTTTTTGGCCCATTCATTTCTATGTGGAATCACAGTATTTGTTTATATAGGTAAAAAAGACTGAGATATCGACACCGTTTAACTCTGAACGTTCGTCCCATTGACACACACACAGAGATACAATCACCTGTCAGAGCAATAGTATTTGAACCTAATATTGTGCTAATCTTTGCAGCAAAGTCTACCGCTGCAGTCACACTCGCATTTTCTTCAGGAAACGCACATCTATAGTTTAAATAAGAAATCAACACAGAAAAAACTTAATCCGCGTTGCATTGTCCTGTTGAAAGTGCTTGCTCACTTAGCTGACAAGGTGCTAGTTTACAGGCCACAACTAATGACTGTATCTGCTCTGTACATCTCCATGACAACACTGCAATTCGTGGTCGTTTTCGCACCAATAAATACGATTCTGCAACCATGGACTGGTGCCGCAAAAGATTCAGGGCTGCCGTGGTTTGAGGTTAAGGAACCCAGTCTTGTGACCAGAAGGTTGCTGGTTCAAACCCCCATGCTGACACATGCTTAAAATTGTGTGCATTCACTAGTTGGTGTATCTAACTGCACAGATGGGTTAAATGTGGAGGTCAGATTCCTCTCTGTGCAAGCACAGTGGTCTGTCACTTTACTTTATTTTACTTCACTTCAATTTTTGACACTGTTATTTTGTCACCTTGACAACTAATCAAGCCACTTTTAATAATAATTTACTTTCATAACCTTCAGTAAAATAATATAAAAAAAGTCAGAGTTTTTTATACATTGAAGTGCTAGAAAAACTGGTACACCAGTCTAATACTCAGCAATTACCCCAAGCGGCATGGACTTCACAAGGATTTCTATGTTCCACATCGCGTTGCATGGCAGATGTGTTCGATAAATGCCAAAACCCCAAACTCAGATCAGTGCTCCTCTAACCATAATTTAGCGTCTCCAGACGTGTGGCAGTGCATTGTCCTGGTTGAAGAGTTGAAACTCATCTGAATGAATGCAGGACACAAACGTGTGTACCCCCGTCAGGAATGTGGCGCACACAGCGTTCGACTGCTAGAGATGTTTGTAGACATACCAGGGCTCCCATGGAGTGCCAGCTGAACAAACCCCATACCATTATAGAGCCACCACCAGTTTTCTTGTACTTGAGCGTATGATATTAGTAAAAGTCCATATTTTGGCTATAAAACAGTTGGAAATGGTGGTTTGCTGGTTCCCTGAACCAACACTCAGTCATTCCTCAGTGTTGTGTGTAGGAGCTGGTGTAAGTGCTCTGTGTCGTTTTGCAGGTCTCTTCAGCGCACTCTGAACGAACTTAAAGAGTACCAGAAACAGCACGATCACTACCTGCGGCAGCAGAGCATGCTGGACAAGCACAAGCTGATCCAGGAGGAGCAGATTCTACGCAACATCATCCATGAGACACAGATGGCCAAAGAGGCCCAGCTCGGTGAGACAGACCACCAGTCTGACAATGCCTTTGTTCAGATACATACCTACACAAGCGTTTAAATGAGTAATATTACACAGGAAGGTTGTCACACATGCTTCTGTTTACCCCCTACTTAACAAGGCTACTTTGACTTAACAATTGAACTGATGATTATGATTTATTGGTGTTTTTGTAAGGTAACCACCAGATGTGTCATCTAGGTCAGCAGCAGCACAGCCTGTTCTGTCCATTCGACTTACCTGTCCGTTATCATCGTGGAGATCTGTTTGAGAATGTGCACTACATCCAGGTACTGGACTGAGTAAACCTGTTTACGACTAATTTTAACTGTACAACACAGCATGCACAGCGATTCAGTATTCACATGGTATTGAGGTTTTTATTAGTTTTAGAAACGCAATTTATAATTAAGAGCTTGTGTTAAAGGTAGTTTGGGTTTATTTGTAGTTCAGGGGTGTGTGAATTACTTTGGCCGTGGAAGAGTTGTTGGTGCCAGGTGGCTCTATTTTTAAGAATTTCCTGGATCTCATGGGATTTTCATACACAACCTACACAACTGATCCAGTGAGGATCAGTTCAAAGTCAAAGAGGTCAAAGTCAAAGTAGTTTGAGGTGACGGGAAGGCTACAGTAACTTCATTAACAGCTCTACACACCTGTGCTAAGCAGAAAAGCATTTCTAAATGTGCAAAATGTCACACCTTGAGACAGAGGGCCTCCACCCCTGTCAGGTAAGACAGCCTTGGCCTAGTGTTTAGGGAACCGGTCTTGTGACTGGAAGGTCTGTGACTGGAAAACACAACTGACCGGGCGAGTCTCCTAACTGCTCCCCGGGTGCTGTAGTTTGGGGTTGCCCATGACTCTGGGCAAGTGTGTTCACTGCCCCTAGTGTTCACTGGTGTGTGTGTTTCACGGCACACATGGGTTAAATGTGGAGGTCACATTAGGCAAATAATTCCCTTTCACTGTTTCACCTCCATGGTCTTCCACTGAATCTGTGAGGCTACCGAACAGCCTCACAACTGAGTTTAGCTTCTATTCTACTTGTATAACACGAGAGGGAGTGTGTTATCAATATAAATAAATAAATAAGCAAATAACATCACGGTTATGATTTGGTCGCAGACACGAGCCGCAAGCACGACCTTGAGTGTTCCATTGCTTTTATCCAACAGTTTTAACAAAAGAAAATAGAAAGTAAATCAGAGAAACCCAGAATCGCAGACTGAATATGCTTTAATATTGACAAAACCTTCCACCAAGAATTAGTTCCACAGCAAATGAGTTGTTGCTACGCAGCAGAAAAAAATTCCAGAGCCTGACGTAACACTACCAAATAATATTAGTTTGGAATGCAAAAAATGAAAGGAATGCAAATAAGTGAAGATGAAAGGAAAGGACCAAAAGCTTTAAAAAATCATTACGAATTTAAAGATTGTTTACTTACTTACTTATTTGGGTAATTGTGTTATTTGTATATGTTAATCTATACATTTCCATTCATTGTGCAGTTAGAAAAAAAAGACTGCTCTGTAGGATGTGCATTGGCATCAAACAGCCCAGCTGGCTTCAGAGTCTGACCAAATGGGCTGCAGGTCAAACGTTATCTGAAATACAACCATTTTATTAATGTCTCATTTTGTATAAGCACAAATACAAAACAACTAGCGGTTTGTGTGCATAAACCTGGCCATTACTCGCAACGCATCAGTGGAGTGATACAAGTTATCACAAATATCAGCACGGTTAGAACGCTTATCAGATTGCGTTGTCGGAACTGCATGTTGTGTAATCTCCTATAAGGTTTGTCAAAAAGCAGGTGTTTTTTGCCCCATGAGTCTGCAGCATATTTGTATAGGTCCAAGTTCTCCCAAAGATGTTCTGGTAGCCATGTCTAAGTACACCAGAGCATGTAGTTAAAAGATGAGGCAGCACCTCTGATTGTAGGCTCCAGTCAGATAGGATTTATCTCTGAACCAGACAATGATCAAGACCTCACCATCTTAGTCTTAGCATCTTGTATAACAGGATCCAAAGCTATCAGATACACTGTTTTGAACATGAGGTGTATTTGAATGCTAACAGTCTGTGTTTACTGTGTGTACATGTACAGTTTGGAGAGGAGGTATCTGTAGCCAGCAGCGTGGCTCTGGTGTCAGAGCTGAGTATGAACGAGAGCCGAAGCCCACAGCCATACTCCACTGTATCTGGAGGAGACGTCCCAGCAGCACACTGGGACAAGGACTCCTCCTCCTCGATAGCTGTAAGAGTTTGTCTCCTGCTCTCTGTGTACAAGTGTATCTGAATACACAATGATGGTGTTTATGCTTTGCTGTTCTTTTTTATTATTGTATAAGAGCTTAGAAACCTAAAGACTTTCCTTGTTGAATGGTTCATAGGAAACCCACAGCATGCTCTGGCCAAGAAGTTCAGACTGTGCTCAGCGTTTTCCCACCATTCCCGCTGCTGACTTGCTGCCCACCTACTTCCTCCCCCCAGAGAGTCATGGCCTCAGGTAAGACGGACAAAGGCACTTTCACTCACTCTCAAATTACATGGTAGGGTTTCAAGAGTCTTGTATTATTGCCCCCATCTAACCCAGCAAAAGTAAGCAAATGGAAAGCTCAATAATGTCTCCATGATATTTACATTACTCCTTCAAAGACTGCAAAACAAAATACGTAAAGCAAGCCAGATGTGTGGATCATATTACCATTTCTGATGCAGGACAAATGTAGACTGTATAACTTTTCATTCTGTGATACTTGTGTACTACTTTGTGTCTTGACCTGCAAGATTTCTGTCTGTCAGCATTTTTTGTTTTCAATACTGAGCATTTTACATTCTCATGTTTTCTGTATCTGCTCTGTCCAGGGGAAAGAGTAGCCTGTATATGAACCGGAGTCCCCCAGTCTCTGTCGAGGCCCCAGACTGCAGTTTAAAAGCTCAACCTTTACCTGGTGACCCTCTGAACTCTGTAGCATGGGCCTTGCAGGGGAAACAGCTGCCTGACCTGCACGCTACTGAGGTTTTCCCTCTTCTTTTTCACACAAGTGTAAAAAACATTGATTCACAGGTAGTATCAGGTAGTATACTAAAGGTTCCCGGATGTCCTACTAGGTCGGGAGAGATTTGCTAGTACGCTCCCCCAGCACACTATCCGAGCCTGACATATCCCATAATTCACTGCGAGCGAACTGAGAGCCCATTTTATCTGTAAACGAGGACGGAGCGAGTTTATGATTATCCGTGTAGGCTGAGCTGAGGTAACATTTTTAATTACAAACTAAATTTATAGTTAATAAAAATCGAAACTTTAAATAATTGTGTGGGACAGGGCTCCTGACGAAGGGGGTACTTAAGTGGTATGACGTCTTGAGTCAAGTTTGCGGGTAAGATGGCAGATCAAGTCCGTCTGAGGTGGTTTGCATACTACATGCTAACATTAAAAGTATGTACTAGTGTAGCGGTTGAGCAGTATGTACTTGCTCCAAGTTAGTAGGTAGTATTCAAGTATGCCATTTCAGATGCATACTCAACAGGTTCAGGTGGTATTAATTTCATGGTTGATCGGTGTAAAATATATCACCAATATTCGGAATGACTGAGTTTATATAAACAGCTTGATATCTTGGCACCGTTGATGTCTGTAATACTATACAAAAATATACTATACTCAAATTACATAAAAGCAGAATACTATAGTCACCCACATAAGATAAATAAATTCTGTTAGTGATGTGTATTACACAATATTTGCATGATCTCGTGATAAAACTCTGAACGGCTTACATTTCTCTAATGGTATATGTAAGCATAGAGTAAGACTTCATAGGACAACTACATTGTGCTGTTATCAGCTGCAGTTTTTACCTCTAATTGACTCCCCTGCAGACATTATGGGGTGGAAATTATATGCTACATCACAACTTTTTAAAAAAATACAAATATCTGCTTATAAAATTGCAGAGATCTTTATACAGGGGGGACATAAATAATCAAACCAATCGACAGCAACAATCCCTGATATGGTTTGCAGTTTGTCCTTTAAGGGTATACACTGTCCAGCTTTTCTTACACGAGCCAACATACCACTAAATTGTGTTCACTCAAACTGTAAAACATGTACACATTAGAAAATCCTTCACCCTGTCATATGGAAAGGGTATGTTTGCATACTGTTGATGACACAGCCATTTAGGTCTTGGAGCCAAGGGGACAAACTGGCTGTCCTGTCCAACTATGTTGCCCTGTGATGCAGCTTTTGTATGATAGGAATGCTAAATCTAATGTAATATGAGCTATGTGACTCAAATGTAGTTGAATCTGGAGTAGAGGGTTAAGGTTGGCAACTGTCAAACTGTGCTGTAGGAATTCACCAAAGCAAATATTTTGTGTCTTTTGTTGTATCTTTTCATACTTTCATAATTTGATTGTTTGCATAGAAAAATAGCAATTTGCATTGAAAATGAAGCATTTGCATGAAATGCAAAACTGTCAACACACCAGTATGTTGGAAATGATTTTTCTTGTGGTGAAGGGAGAAAAACTGATAAGCACATGCACACAAGAAAAACGAATGACCCCAGCTCCAGATGTAAAATAAATCCTGTCTGAATAAGGATTTCTGATTTCATATTCGCTAATGGACTGTATTTAGGTAGATCATTTAAATACCTCAAAAATTTTTCTGTGCTTGCCTGTAAAAATGTGCACATAGAATGAAAGCTATAAGTAGGAATCCTGTTATATTTACGTACACCACAGCGCTGTGCTGTACGAGTAAGGTTTCACAAAAAAAATAAGCGTCAAAGTGAAACGTGATTTGTCGATATGCAGGTATTGCTGAAGCGTAGCGACGGGTGGACGATGGAACAAACAGGTGCGATGATAGCAAGTGCTCAGGAGAAGGTAAGAATGGACGACCGCTTGTAATGATGATAAAATATCTTGTCGTGCCCTCATTTTTGTTCCACATTAGCAGATGCTAAAGATAAAATACTGCTTGGACAGCATATTTCTGCTCCAGAAAAGAAGCCCAGAAATATGTAGGCTAACTATTTTAAGACTAGCTGAATCAGGATAAATGCAGGGATCTGTACTGTATCTGTATCATTTTGGTCTGGTTTGCAGCTTTTTGTTTTACTCTGTGCCTGTAGATAAGTGTGCCGCGGTGGCTGGTTCAGAATGAAGCAGGGCTCTTTTGGAGAGCTCAGGGAAACGGGACACGAGCTCTGCAGTGTCTGCGCCAGGCCCTGCACTCGGCTCCGCCTCAACACAAAAGCGTGCCACTAGTCAACACGGCCAACTTGCTGCTTCACTATGGCCTGCACCATGAAGCGCAGAAGCTCCTACAACAGGCCATGGAGATCAATGCCTCAGAGGTACATCAGACATATGACTTCTCTTAGGATGTCACTAACATACATTAACTTTACTTTTCATATAGTTTTATACACAAGAACACGTTTAGTAGTGCTTAGTAAAGGGGGAGACAAAATACAACGTGTTACATGACCATGTTTTGACATTTCCCAGTGTTACCTGAGGTAAAAGTCACTCATGCCATGGTAGCTAGCAATGTTTAGACAGACTGACTGCTTTTACTGCTGTGGCTATAACTGGCGAAGAACACTGATTATCTTTGTTACAGTGGCAAAGGGTGGGATAAATTAGGCAGCAAGTTGAAGTTAGTTCTCAAAGCTGATGTGTTAAAAGCAGATGAAATGGGCAAGTGTATAGATCTATGTGACTTTAACAAAGGTCAAATTGTTAAGGTCAGAACATTTCCAGGTCTTGTGAGGTGTTTCCAATATACATTGGTCAATACTTTACCAAAAGTGGTCCAAGGAATGACAACAGTTCAACTGGTGACAGGATTATGATTATTGGCACCCAAGATCTAATCCCATGGAGGATCCACAGAAGGATCTGTTGCTAAGTTTGAGCGCCAGATACCACAGAACACCTTCAGCGATCTTGTGCAGTCCATGTTTTGAGAGCTGTTTTGGTGGCTGTTCAGGCAGATGGCTTTAATGTTGGCCAATAGGCGCATGCTGTATTAAAGTCACAAATATATAAAGGAAAAAATGAAGGTAATGCAGAAAACTGCTGAACTGTAAACCATCAGGGTTACACCACAAATGCAACAGCGTTCAGTTACTAACCAAGACTGTTCCTTCTTGTTAAAATGGATGAACTCGGACTGTCCTCCTGTGTTTTACTGACATTCTTGTTCACTCCTTGCATTAAGCCACACACTCTGCTGAGCATGGTGAGCGTGCGGCTCTCCCAAGGGAACCTGACTGGTGCACTGACCCTTTTCCGGCACGCCCTGTCTCTGAGTGGCGCCTGCAGCCAGTGCCGTACCAGTCTGCCTCTGCTGCGCTGCCTGCAGTTCTACCCTTTCCTCTACAAGCTCCATCGCCAGACCTGTCAACGTGAGTTCTGCCGTCACTAACGACTGCTTTGATTTTCTTCCCTGAAATAAGCAATAACATGTCTATAGTTAATTCACTTGTTCAGTCAGCAAGAACATTTTCATATCTATTATTAAACTTGCAATATTATGAATGCCCTTATGTTAGTGGTGTTATAGTTTTAAGCAGTCTTGTTATACTCGAAGGTGAAGTTTATATTAACCTGAGCTTACCCTAGACAGCTACCGTATTGCACCATCCTCCTTTCCCCGTCTTGCAGTCTCTTTGCTCTAATCCCTTGTGTTTCAGCCTCGGTTGTGTTGTGGGTCGAGGTCTTTTAATAGCTCCGTCACTGTAATCTCTCATCTGTTTTTAGCTCTCTCTCTCCACTGCATTTTCTATTCTGGGTTTGCCTTCTTTTCCACCTCCCACTCCTTCTTTTTTTTTTCCCTCTGATTCCCCGGTAGTTCAGCACTCTTTTCCCCTGACGCTGTTCCCCATCAAGCCAAAGGGCTTTGAAGTGGAGAAATCTTGCACTCAATAATTCAACAGGCTGAAAATAGCTCAAACTTTATTTAGAAGCTGTTCTAGTCTGCAAGGGGAAAAAAAAAGAATTCATTGTCCTCTCCAAATTTGGGGGCGACGCATGTAGTGCTGTTGATTCAGGTATTAATATACTGCTGTAGACCTAAGTGTAGACTTTCACCTCTCCCTGGGTGAGGTTTGGGTTTCGTCAGAAGCACAATGAGGACCATTTTAACATAAACGTAGGTAGATTTTGAAAATGATTTGCAGACGTTTGCTTTGATTGGCATACAGTGAGACATTAGACGTGGTGATGTCGTTAACTTTAGCAAAGTGAGAAATTTATTTTCAATCCTCCAGCTGCTCTTACACGTGCTGATATTCGGGCGTTCAGAACATGAAGTTGCAAATCACTGACTTTCGAGAAGTCTTTTAGCTTTCTCATTTCCTTGTATAAGATCAGCATCAGACAACTGCTGTTGGGGACATATTTAGGAACGAGACTCTGGTGTATCGGTGTACAGCGGCTGTATTTGTTCCAGTTGACTATTAATCGTGGTCTGTTTTGGAGCATTAATGGCTTGCATACACTGAAATATTAGCACACCAGGCTAATAATTGGAAGGGCATTGACTCCACAAGCTTACAGAAATATTCTGTTGCCAGTGAACACCTTACTTCCTGCAGAACGGTCCACAATTATTACAAGGTGTAGGATATCTGTGTTCCACAGCATGTTACATGGCATCCCAGATGTGTTCTACAATGCTGAGATTTGGTGAATTTGGTGTGAATGACAAAACCCCAAACTAACATGAGTGTTCCTCTGACTTTGGCGTCTCTAGACGTGTGGGGTGGAGCATTGTCCTGTTAGATTAGATTAGATTCAACTTTATTGTCATTGTGCAGAGTACAGGTATACAGCCAATGCCAAACCCATTAGAATGAATGGACATAAACGGGTGTAATACGTTTGTAGATGTACCAGGGATCCCATGGAATGCTAAAAATATTCCGTACCATTATGGAGGTGCCTTTCTGTTTGTTTTGTTTGTTTATTTGAAGCTGTTGTCTCAGATATATGTTATAGACATTAAGTCGCAAAGCAATAATAAAGTTAGTATGTGAATATGGTGTGTTCTTGATGTGCAGAGGGTTCAGGTTGTGAAAGAGCAGAGGACATTGAGATGGAGGACTGGGAATCTGAGGAAAGGCAAGAAACAGGAAATGCGGATGCCATGCCTGGATCTGCGATAAAGGACTCGCTCCTGTTTGAAAGTAAGTACTATTGTCCTTTACACTGCAGCCCTTATTGAGCTTAATAATTTTGCTGTCTTTCTATCTGACTCACTTTTATTCCCTCCCTCTCTCTCTCTCTCTCTCTCTCTCTCTCTCTCTCTCTCTCTCTCTCTGCCTCTGTAGAAGTAGTGGTGGACAGTAATGGCTCAGGAGAGGTGGGCCAGCAGGAGCGAGGGGAAGATAAAAAAGGAGCGCTGGAAGGAGAAGGGCAGTGGCAGTTGCACGAGGAGCTGATGGGAGCATTTGAGGGGGCGCTGGATGCAAGTGGGAAGCGGGGGGACCTACGAGGGATCCGTGTTCTGAAAAACGACAGGACGTTGGGGGCCAGTAGCGATGGCGCCTGCTTCGGGAACTGCGAGGATGATGATGATGCAGAATGGGTAAGTTATAGACTGTCAGAAAACAGCTCAATCTCCGTAGTTCCTGTAGCTCCAAGGAAACTGTTTTCCCCTTGTTGTTTTCACTTTTTCCAGCTTTAATATGTCTTATTTCTGACGGTTCATGTATAATAAGCATTGTGTTCAGTGTTTATTGTTCTGGATTTCCAGATCACATTCCAGGTGAAACGAATGCGAAAGCCCAAGGCGGAGGTTTCTGACAGGTGGATAAGTGAAGATGATTCCTCTCTGAGTGATTCCTCAGCAGCACACTCTGTCCTGGAGATCAGTGGTCCCACCATCCCTGCTCCTGGAAATTCAGGTACTTAATAATACAAACCGACTACTTTCCTCCGTGTGCAGTGATCTGTAAAAAGCACAGAATTTTTTTAGGGACGCTTGTGTGTGTGTGTGTGTGCTTGTTTTGCAGGAAGGTGGAAGGACTACAGCAGTCTGGGGTGGCCAGGACCAGAGGAGTGTCAGCGGACAAGGCGGGTAGACCTCACTACTGTGGCGAGCACCTGGCTGGCTGTGTCTGCCAAAAATATCGAGTATGCTTATTTATCGAATTTTATTTACACATTCATTCATATTTATGTTTTGGGGCGTTTTCACAGGAAGAGGGGTGTTACAGTGTCAGTGATATGGCTGTGTAATAGGCCGGGAGACACCAGTTGTCCTGTTAAACGCAGTTTAAATGTTACTAGATCACATTCTGTCTGTATGCTACAACCAATAAGAGATTGTCCATACCAGCCATTAATCTCTCTGTGTTCATATCCGAAGATGAGCCTTGAATTAGCAGTCGAAGCACAGAAATAGACACATTTTATCTTAAGGAGCTCAGTTACAAGGCTTTCCTGATAACAGCACCTTAGCGCTGATGTAAACTGTGATTTTGCTTTTGCTTTTGAATGGTTTTAGCAAACAGGACAGAACGCTCAGTGTATGATTCTACCCGTGGTTAACAGGCTCTTGAGAATTTTTACCATCTTAGAAACATTTGTATACCTGTCAGCTTGAATTACATGTAACGTGTAAAAAAGTTAGCTGAGACAATACGATGCATGCTCAGATGTAGTTGCTTATTTTTTGTCTTCTTGCGAAATGTTACAGAAATGTTTCATGAGCTACAATTCGTGATTTACTGTGCATTGAATCGCCATACTTTCAATACCAAATTGTGTTAAAAATACGTTAATATTATACACCACTGCTTTCTTACTACTTGCTACTTACTTACTAGTGTGCAATTTGGGACAACCCCAAAAACTGAATGTTATGTATTTATAACAACCTCCCAGTTGGTCAGAGCTCTGTACTGTATGGACTGCCACCATACTTTCAGATAAACTGGCACATAAAGTGTGTTAAGACACGTGTTGCTGTAAGTCCATAACATCTCTGTCTTCTTCATTTGCTCCACATTTCCTCTGCAGCATCACAGAACATATAGACTTCGCCACTCCACTGCAGGAGCCAGCTGCAGAACCAGCGTGCAGTGCTAACCTACCTGCCAGCATGCACACGCTGGACCACCTGGGGGGAGTGGCCAACCGCGGCAGCATCCACTATACTGGAGAGAGTCAGCTCAAAGAGGTGTGTGTGTTGGGCGTTTAGGCTTCTTCATATGGTCTGTTACTTGCAGTTTATCACTCGTGTTCCTCAATGTGTTACTCAGGTGCTGCAGAATCTGGGAAAGGATAAGTTTTTGCCGCAGTCCTTTGAGCAAGTGGGAACCCGTTTGGCCAAAGTCTTGGAAAAGGTATGGTTGAGGTTGGGTGGTGTTAGAAACGGTCTTTCTCAGTATACAAGCTAAACCATTTGTTTATTTGGCTTGATTAATCATTATTGTAATGCACTTAAAGCAGTAATTTGGATAAAAGGGACATTTACAACACAAATAATGAATAATGACATGGGTGGACATATGGTAAATGTATTACCTAATTGTTTAATTAGCAAAAGTCAATATAAAGATATGTACATGGTGAGTCAAAAGTCAGGCTACGTTTTATTTCAGAAATAAAACGTAAAATGTAGGGCTGTCTAAGTTAACGCGATAATAACGCATTAACACGATCTCAAATTATCGCGATTAAAAAAAAAAGTGCCGTTAACGCGAATTCTAATTTGGCCCTGCGATTCACCCGTAGTTCATGTTGAGGCTTGTTGCGCGCTGCTTCAGTAAGAGTAAGGCT
>JAOVVF010000036.1:9829706-9840281 GCA_028565595.1 Duopalatinus emarginatus | reverse complement strand
GTTGTGTGTTTAGATGGGGGTGGGGCTGTGCAAACCAAATATAGCCGATGTTTATTATTATAATTCATGATGCTGAAGAGGCTTGGAGATTTTTTTATTTATTTAATAATATAATTGGAAGAGCTGGGATGATTTGGGTAAGTATATAATATTTCTGTATTATTTTATCCATTTATTTATTTCAGTGTTAAAGCTATCCTACTAGCATAACGCAGGCACGCTTGCATTTTATTACTAACTAAATGAACGAAAAACGTCTTTTGTGGCGCGCAGGATTAGGACACACTATTCTGGATTATCTAGTGCACTTGTAAGCATTTAGTTTTTTTAGACATAGCTTATACATTAGGTCTATGTAAGTATTCTCTCTCTCTCTCTCTTTCTCTCTCTCTCTCTCTCTCTCTCTCTCTCTCTTTTTTTTTTCAAAAAGGGGGGTTCCTGTGTGCCAAGGACTCCGATTGGTCGATGACGGTCTTTTTTTCCCCGGGTTTTGCTCCAATCAGATCCTGCACTGCTCTCTTATTTACTGTGAAGTCCCCTCCTTGGACACATCCATCCATCCACCGAGTGACAGGAGAACATCAGCTTTTTTTTCTCCCCTGTTCTTCATTCCCCAGCAGGAGCACCCGTACAGTACGATGTGAATGTGGAGAAGGATGCTGGACCTAGTCATGCGTTTGGGATGTTTTATTTATTTATTTATATATATTTTTTCCTTAAATCAGGGACGCGCTAGAGGCGATTGTGCACATTTGGACTTGGGGAGCCTGATGATGCACAAGGCGAGCTCGCGCTCAGCACGGATTGCCACTCACAATTATGCTCAAGAGCTGCAAACCTGTCCTGTTTCTTCCTGTCTGGACGTGGACTATATGATCACCAAGTCCTTCACGAATCTTTTTGCGGTCTGGGCTTGCTGTTCATGACTATTCCTGGGAAGCCCTTACCCCAAAAAGCATTTGCGGAGGGCACGAGCGACGAGGAGGCTGCGTGGCTGTGTCTCATTTCACTCTTCTACCACTACGTCTGTGATATATATCCACTTTGGCGAGATTCATGCATCCTGCTGAAAACCTGAAACATCTGCTCTTGCCTCCCCCCTCCCCCCCAACCAACACACCACCCTTTACAGCGGTGTTTCTGGTGTGGCCAAACCCCGCCTTTAATTGATGTAGCACGTGAAATCTAATTGCAAATGTCAGAAGCGCGCGCGGGGGTCTTTGTTCATTAGCTGGTATCATATCTGTATCTACACGTGGCATCGCGATATAAGACAAAAAACACATGCACGAAAGGACAAATGCAATGCAAAAATCGTGACACTTGGACTTTTTTTTTTTGCACAGGTGTTGTTTGCACACTGCTTTACCCAAACCCAATCAAGCTACTCTCTTTTCTCCTGATGTCTGCTCATATATCTGTCTATACACTCTCTATACAGCTGGACACTGAGTTAACACTTAACACTCAGTATTTACCAGGGCTTTCCTACATTCTGCACATGTTGTGTGTCCTACTCAAACACACCCATCTGATCATCACAAAAGGCTTAATGAAGTGATTCGTGTTGATTCAGGTGTGTCAGAGTAAAATGTCCAGGGAAGGACAAGGACTGGGGAAACACCGGCTTCACCGACCTTGCTGCCGAGTCCTGATTTACTTTATTCACTTTGCTTTTACTGTTGTTTTGTTACTCAGATGGAACATGTGAATTAATATTAGTATTATTACAGGATCTGATGCTTATATCTCAGTATTTTCTTCGTACTACATTATCAAACACACTGAGTTGCCAGTTTATTAGTTACATTATTAGGTTGTCTCATAATCTGGCAATTTAGTAGTCCATAATTTTTTTTTTTCATACATAACATATCTACATTGTTTGTTTATACACTACTCTGACTGTTTATTAAGTACGCCAATCAAATAACTTGTTAACTTGTTGTAAATATGTACAACACCAGAGGTGTGTATGACTTTGTATATTGTCGTAGTATGTGTACTTAATATGTCGTTTCACATCATTACACTTGGTTACTAAATCAAATCAATGTACACTCTGTTATATTCCTACTGTGTAAATAAACCAGTTCTGATGTATATAAATGGATGCGTTTTCATAACTCTCCACTTACTACGTAACACTAGGTTCACTTTTACACAACTTTCATCAAGCTTGACCATTTCCTCTTTTTCTCTTTTAATACAAATGCAAAAAAACACAAAGATTGTATTTCTAACATTCTTTATTTTATTGAAAGCATTTCTTCTTTAAACACATTTCCTGATTGGGTTCACACATACTTATAAACTGATATATTGATCACTGTAATATAATGACATGGTTTCATGTAGGTTTTTTGTACACAATTAAGTGCAGTGATAGTTTAACATTTAAGCACTGGGTTCTTCATGTCTCTGTACCTGCGTAACACCCTTTACATGTGATCTCCTCCACTATATGTTTGTACCTGTTCAACTGTATTTGAACAGACCTCATTCATATATTTCCTGATCTGATCAAACCACTCCACCCATTCATACAGGCCTGCTAGATGGCTGATGAATTGGTAAGGTTTGGTCAATGCAAACCTTGAGAACCTACATATTCAAGGATGTCTTTATTTAATACAACAAAAACAAATGTATATTTGATACAGACTTCAAGATTTACTTTTTATAAGAAAACCAGAATTAAAAGCAATAGCATTTGGCCCAAATCGTGAGTCGTGCATCTGCGTGTGTGTGCGTGCATGCATGTCTGTGCTCATGTCTCAACTTGCACTTATGCTCATTAGTAACAGCTTGTCATCTCCTAAATAAATGTTTATCCCCCCCTTCCCCAACATTTTAAAGATGCCCCTGAAACAATAGGGCCTTTGACATTTTAACATTATAGCTCTGGCTGCAAAGGGTCCCCTCTTCCAACCAGGCCGACTGATGCGTTGAGACAAAACAGATTTACATCTTACACAGTATATCTAAAAAAAAGGAGTGGTAACCCTACATTTTGATTTGTGTGCAGGTTATTCCATCCCTGTTGTCTGAGCTAGTGGCCGTGATGAGGGAAAGAGAGCTTGGCGAGATAGAGGGAGAGAGAGAGGGAGGGGAGCCTGAGCCGACAGATGACAGGAGTTCTCTCTTTTGTACCACAAATATTAACGTTACTGATGAGTATATCTCTTCTTGATTTTTTTTATTGCCTTTATTCATATCACAAATCATATATCATCTCTCATATGCTATACATACCATTTACAGTCTTGAACAGAATTATTATTTTATATAAAGCTAATTATTTTTACATTTTCTTGTAAGTTATTATAGATACACATTGAACTTTAGTTATTTATCATTGTTGCATTCTTTAATGAGTTTTTTAAGACACGAGGAGTGATGCCAGATTGAACAGTGGCCTCTGATCTCGTACATCTCTCATGCATGCGCAGCTGTAACACTGAACGTTGCGCTGATACCTGAACACATCCTGCACATCCTCTGTTTTATTGAAATAATACTTTATTCGGCTTGCTTTATGTGATAACATGACTTACATGGAGAGAGACTAAAATAATATTTCAGACTGCAGCCAAGAACTAGGAATACTAATTTTAACCATATCCTTTTAACCTTTATTCCACAATAAATCTAAATGATTTTTTTATTAGACCTCCTCTTAAGAATTACACTAACAAACATGACGCATTTGATATTTTTCTCTAAAGGAATGCAACGCCTGAGGAGTGTATTTATGGCCGAGCTGTTGAACGTCCCACCTGGCCGAGGTTTCATCATTCTATCTAATATATTCCTTCATATATATGTATGTATAGTTGCATATAAATTTATACAATGTTCTTTCAGTGTGTAAGTATGTAACAATTTCCAGCACACCTTAATGAAGACATTAAAGAACCTGGAGGAAACAAATGTACCTCATTTTTAAAAAACCTTCACACACTCTTTGTGCATCCTGCTGTATTGTTGCGTTTATTTAACTACTGAACACTTTTTTTTTAATTTATTTTTGCACAGTTTTGCTTTGATTAGGTGCTCTGAGCATGTGTATTCTGCATATTACCAATCTTAGTGAGTGCAGTAAGACTGAATCACTGTATTGTGTCAATGCCCCCTGGGTACGAAAAATAAAGGCTTATAAATGCAATTATATTCTCATTCTCATCAATTGTGTGACGTGGAATAAATGGAAGTGCTCCTACAGAGAAACTGATTCACTGTAAGTTTTGAAAAATGCTTTGTTTGAGTCATGAGACAGCTCACGGTTTCCGTCCCTTGATCTAGCATCTAGGCGTTGTACTGTCCACACACAGGATCATATATTATAATAATATTATCACAATATTAACATGAAACAGAACTCAGAAGAAACACACACACACACACACACACACACACACACACTTTTAATTCAATATCTTTTATTTCACTAAATATGCTTTTACAAGTTTTAATTGTTACAAGTAGTATTGTTATATATTATATTATACATACACTCATTTACAAAAACATTGAAGTTAAAGAAAAATACTAGGTGAGGTTTCTCTCAAATTTCATCTGTCTAATCAGTCTGTACCCATGATAGCCTCAGATTCCTGTTCTTGTCTGGCAGGACTACAACCTGATGTGGTTTTCTGCTTTTTTAGCTCATCTATCTAGGTGAGATGCTTTTCTGCTCACTGCGGTTGTAAAGAGTGACTATTTGAATTACTATTGCCTTCCTCTCAGCTCAAATCACTAAGCAGAACTGATGCTCACTGGATGTTTATTACTTTTTCACACTCTGTATGTATAAACTGACATTCACATTTCACATTCTGTATAAACTCCAGAGACTCTTCTGTGAGAAAATCTCAGGACAGCCACCGTTTCTGAAACACACAAACCAGCCCTCAGACACAACAACATCACATTGAAAGTCACATTATTACATTACATTACATTTTCTTCTCCTTCTAATGTTGGATGTGGATATTAACTAAAGCTCCTAAGCATGGTACTATACATTGCACTGCTGCTACGTGATTAACTGAGTGGATAAATGAGCAGCCATACAGGTGACCATAATAAAGTGCACCGGTGTTCCTATTAAACTGGACAGTGAGCGTGTAGTTACACTAAAGTGGATAGTGAGTGTATAATACATATGAGCTCACTTAATTGGTTACGACTACATGCTATCATTTATCTTTAACAGTTTGCAGTCTGCAGATTTAATAAGGTGTCTGGGTATAATTGGGAATGCAAAAAATATTATTTATTAAAAGCAGAACTAGTGGAACTCATTGTTAGGTTTCACGTCTACAACATAGTGACAGTATATATATATATACTATATATATATATATATATATATATATATATATCTTTTTATTTCCTGTACATGAAATGGATGCAGGTGATATCACAGATTTATCACAGCGGTCATGTGGACTGCCTGAACAATCAACACTGTAAGGTGATGAATTAAGGCTACACATTTTTTAGTATTACAGCAGGAGTTATAAGACGACACAAAAACAAATCTCGGTTTCTCTATATAGATCTTCCTTGTTATTGTATATTTGTCACTATATTATATCTATCTATCTATCTATCTATCTATCTATCTATCTATCTATCTATCTATCTCTCTCTCTCTCTCTCTCTCTATATATATATATATATATATATACACACTGCTGTATAACTGTTATAACTGTAATACTGTATGTTACAAAAAGTAGGTGTTTAAAACAGGTTGCACTATATTTCTTAAAAAATAAATAAAACCCAAATGAAAAAAATAAAACAATTACAATTTGCATGCCTATAAACACACACGTCAATACACACGTTTTACTCTAGTTATTATTAATAAATCAAATCACATGCTATATCATTATATCATTCTGTATATTATATATTCAAGTACCCTGTGTCACCTATCACTGCACTCCATCCATAATCCCTTGATGTAGTTCTCCATCTCTCCTGCCAGCTCCCTCTCTGCATAATGTGTTGTTCTGTTGGTCATCCCTCTAAACTAGTGCCTGTTTCTCCATTCGTAACATGCTATTTTAAGTGACGTGTTTAACTGAAGAGCTTTGCAACGCACTTAATGCAATTGTTCAGAGAATGTTGCTTGCGTTTTACAGTGAGTGAGAAGTGCTAGAAAGCCGGCATGTGTCTGCAGGTGACCGGCATCAATGACTTTTAAATGCTACACTCAGCTTTAATTTCCCTCTTTTACCATCATTTTCTACTTCATCCTTTACAGCTGAAGCAGCTAGGTTATTCTTATTACACCTTTTATTATACGTTTGTGATGTTAGTTTATGACAGGACAGCTTACCCTGTGTTATTAAATGCACACAGGTGAAACATGAGGGTTCCTTGTAAGGTCCCTCAATAATAGGATTGAATTGGCTGGTTTTAGGAGGGTATTCTGTAATTAAGTTTTGACGTGTTGTTTGCAGGTTCATTAGAAATCCAAAGTGTGCAATTCTATTCAGTTCAGTTTTTTTCTTTTTTTTTCTTTCTTTTTTTTTTTTTTACTGAAGTAAGATCATAACAGATAGATCAAATATTTTCAGCTTTTAAAAAAAAAAAAAAGCATAATAATAATAATAATAATAATAATAATAATAATAGCATAATAAGTACAAGCTATAATTTACACCCATTATTATCTGTAACCTGTTTGAGTATTCTACAAAATATGTTTAAAAAAATAAAGAACTTAAAATTAAAAAGGAGCTTCAGAATGTTTATATCTCTACAGTAACATATTATTGACCTCAGGCTGAAGGTGCTTAAAGGATAACATTGTCAAGAAGCATGTTCATGTATAATCAAGCCTAAAACTGGCTGTTGTTAGAAGACCGCCATCTAGCATGAATGAGCGATCACATGATCTTTGTAAATTAATCAGTTAAAACAGTATTAATATTTCTTACACTGTGTGTTTGAGGTGGTTTGTCTGTTTAACCTAAGAAATGTACTTCATGTTGTAGCAATCAATCAAACTGGGTTTATTCAACTCAAATAAATAGTTTAAATTAACTAATAGGTTCATTCAGGTATATACTTAAGTTTAATAAACCCAGTTTAATGGCATGTTTCCACATGAAGTTATTTTTTTTAGGTTGTATTCATTTCATAGCTTCAATAAGTGAAATATATTTAGCATTAGAATTTGTGGTTATAGTTTATGAGTTGAGCACTTGATTGCTGGTAATTGGGGTTTACTTACATGTACTTGTCCTTTGTTTCTCCCAATTAGGTAATTTGTCAATTCACACTAACTAGATAGCTCTCTCCATCCTACAGTAGTGACCAACTGGTGGGCAAAAGCGAACGCATGTTTCCTTCAATACACGTAAACTATGTGCTTTGTTACAGAGCATTAGAACACACTCAGAGTAAAGCGTCACCTGCCCTCATATGCATACATGAGCACATCCTTTATTCATCAATCAATTCAGTTTTATATGTATACTATTTTAAACAATTTTGAACAAAGCAGATTTACAGACATCCGGATTTTACATTTGTACCAATTTTATCCCTGATGAACAAGCCAGAGGTGACAATGGCAAGGAAAAAACCCTGAGATAACAAAAGGAAGAAACCTTAAACAGAACCAGACACAAAAAGTAACCCATCCTCATTTGACTTACACGGATAGTGTAATTATATATAATTCTTTGCTATATAAATAAAGTGCAAATGTAGCCATGAAGTCTAATGTTTGTTGAATTGCCAATTGTCTCTTACACCCAAAGAGCATGGCAAAGTCTGCTCTCTTGGACTAGATTAAAAAAAAAAAAGTTATGGCTTTCAAACTCATTGGATGCAAACTCATGAGTCAAAAGTCAGGATATTTTTTATTTCAGAAATAAGAAGGAAAATGACATATCTGAATACCCCAGCAAGTAATGGGCAAGGGGGCTTTTAGGCTATGTCCAGAACATGGCTGCCATCTTGAATATTGGATCAAGGGCAAATTGGAAGGTGGCCATGTGTCCTGTGAGTTTTGATCCTGTAGAGTGAATATCTTTTTGGGATGCAAATACATGTTGATATGTTATGGCCTATTTTCATTTTATTATTCATTTTCATACTTTAATATTGCTTGGTTATATCTTATGGCCGATTGGTATTGTTTTTGTTAAATATATCCATTTATTTCTGGATATTTATTTCCATTTCCTTATTCTATATACATATATGTGTTTATGAAAAAAAGTCTACTTCAGGTTTTATCTTGCAACAATTAATAATATAGTGCAGACAAAGCCTGAATTTGGCACTGAAGACTCTAAATGTGGTATTGAATCATTTATAGAGGTTTTTCTTATTAATATTACTGTAATTCCAATAGAACATGGAGCTTGTAATGTACAGGTCACCTAAGATTGCCTGCACAAAGATTTATCAATGATTTGAAAGAATTTGCATTCTAGAAAATCTGCAAATGGCATGTTCAGGCTTAATTGTAGGGTTTTTATCTCAATCACCCTGAGAGAAAATAAAAGGAGAAGACTTGTTTCACATGCCTGTGTTTCCTATCATACTACATTTACTACATTATTCTTGCCAAATTACTAAAAAACAAAACAAACTCTACATTTCTAAAAGTTAGAATTAGGATTAGGATTGTTATTATTGCTATATTCATTTATTTATTTACAGAGTAGTAGTACAGTGATTGACCTACTGTGCTTGCACACCATGGAATTTGACCGTATTTAATCCAGCAATGCAGTGAAACACACACACTAGTGAACAGGCACCCTGGGGACACACTTGCCTGGAGTTGAGGGCAGCCCCTATTTATGGCACACAGAATGTTTAAAAGAACACAGGTTCAAACAGCTCTATGGTTTGAGAACAATTGAACAGCTGAGAATTTAATGCAGATGTTTTAGTATCTTCCTCATGAGCATAATTGGTGATGGTGAAGTTTTGGTGAATGAGGCCCATTTGCCTTTTAGCATGGCACCTGAATGGGGGGTTCATTCATGTCTTGTCGGTACAGGGATCGAACCAGCAACTTTTTAGTCACAAGTTTCCCAACCTTGTGTTATTAAAGTGTACTCAAAAACTGGGCCTCATTCACCAATATCTTCACCATCACTAATTATACTCATGAGAAAGGTATTAAAAATCATCAAATTCTCAACTGCTCAACTGTTCTCAAACTGCAGAACTGTTTGAACCTGTGGTCTGTCTGAAATGTTCTGTTTATTCCTTATATAAAAACAAATCATAAAATCATGAATGAATGTCAGAGGCTTTCTTATAAAAATGAGTTTTAAGAAGCCAGTTCTTCTTAAAAATTGTTGGAAAATGAGACCCTATATTTTTAATGGACTTATATAAGAATATAAGCCCTATAATATAATGAAGACTAAATAAAACCATAATAAAATTATATTTTTGGACACAAAAATAAAATGCTAACTATACAATGACAAGCAATAAATAATAATAATAAAAAGTTTGAAAGAATAGGTAAAAAGAAATAAACTAAACCCCAAACTTGACCTAAGCATGAATAGTATAGTAACAGGTAGTCTTAGTTCGAGTATCAGAGTATAGTTAAATGTCTGTATACATGAGGCCAGGAAATACATGTATGCTGAATACCTGTATGTTAATAGATGAAATTTTGAAAAGTATGAAATCAGATGCTGCAATGAGTCATAAAATTTGTGTGTGAAATTCCAATGAAACTTTTATATAAATGATCAAAGTTTGTACTGAACTTGACAGTAAAGTAAATGACTAATTTGTTTTATATCTGAAAAAGAACAAAGGTTTTATTTTCTATAAATATTTCTTTACTGTGTCTTGTTGTATTGTGATATGTTCCATAAATTTGCTGTGTATAAAATAAACTGGCAGTGTGATAGACATGAGTAATTCTTAAGGACTGGTGGTTTCTTCTAAACTTTAATCCCAATCCCAAAAAGTCAGATATTTAAATATTGTACTGAATAACACATTTGACTTCTTTGCTGTTTTTAAATCTGCTACTTTAACAGCATTGCACTTTGTTTTGTCTGTTATATTTTAAATTAAGTCTGTTGTTCAGTCCAGCTTTGTCTCTTATTTCAAATGCTGTCTGGAAACATTTTAATGGACTCATTTTGGCTTTACCTGAGTGATTTGCCTTTGTCTGGTTCAAGATGATGTGGTAAACAAGTCTGGCCACAGTCTCAGACTACTGCTTTCACAAAACAACAGTTTGGCCTTTTTTAATTATGAACTATATAGTTTAATATTCACACAATGCAGAAAGAATCCTCATCTGAATATTTGTGCTGCATGTATGATACACAATGATTTTTTTGTCTGGTTTGGTCTGTCAAATCATGGAACCTTTGCTATCGAATTGTAAAGTTTAGTTAGCTTGCCTGCAGGAAACAAAAAGTTAAAAGGAAGATTTAATTTAATTAAATGCATTAAATATTTATTGCATGCTTTGAATATGTTTTCAACACATTTGGAATTCACTTATATGGAATTCATACGTATATGTATGTAATATATTGAATGTGTGTATTA
>JAOVVF010000036.1:9818449-9828655 GCA_028565595.1 Duopalatinus emarginatus | reverse complement strand
TGTAAAGCTGCTTTGAGACAATGTTCATTGTTAAAGGCGCTATACAAATAAAATTGAATTGAATTGAATTGAATAGATTGATTTAATGTTTGAACAGTTATTTATTTATTTGTGTATTTATTCTGATATACTCTTTGAGACTACTCTCCTATTCTCAACAAGGCCATTAGAGTGTTTATAAAATGACTGACAGAAGGATCGTCCGAACAACAACAACAAAAAAAAACCCCATACTGTACCATACCTGACCAAATATAAGTTTTCCTAACTAGTTTTCTCAGCCTATATCATGTCTGAAAATACTTTCTAGGTTAAGTAAGATATACAAAAATAGCATTGCACCTTTACATATAAAATCATATTTTCAGTTGATAGATATTTACAGCTGTTACTTTATAGGCAGTGACATGCATTGAACCTTACAAATGACACCATATTTCTACCATGTAAGCCATTACCTGTTGAGGAAAATAAAATTTTCTTATCATATTTAACAAGATTATAACAAGATTGAACAAGAGTATATTGTGGATGTCTCCATGCTGTTTCCAGATTTGGGTGGATTAAATGTGGATTAAAATCAAAGATGTCAATTCAACATTGCTTGGTCTTCTACTGCATTTTACAGGTACTGGTATACATTTTACCACCACTGGATATTTTCTGAAGTGGTTTACGGTTTGGTTAAAGAGGTGGTTCTTGACCATCCACACAGTGAGCATGTACATGTATGTTTGCACTTTACATGAATTGTTGTGTTATGTACATACAGTTTTGGTCTGTTTTTTTTTTTTTTCAATTTAATTAATAAAATTAAAATTAAACCACACCACACTTTCATGACTTGCTTTCCCCAGCTGTGACTATCATAAGTGATGAGTTTGCCCCAAGTACCTTCGAAACAAATGACACGATCGCTTCTCTTTTAATGACAAATCAAAATCTGTAATCGACACACAGATAATGAGCCTACACGCAGTGAGCTGTGTAGTAAAAATACCAAATATATTTCACGATACTGAACTTTAAACTGAGCTAATTACATCCTGTAGATTAGTCAGTTTCAGTGTCACAGGCTGTGGCTCTAACATAGATCTGTCTAGTCACTGTTTAATGCCTCTGAAAGCATTAACACACAAGAAAACTGTTTACTAAACTAATCTAAACCAAATCTCACTTTCAAACAGTGACCTGTTTCTTTTAAAACCTTTTTTTTTATGTCACAACTACAGCTTTCACCATAGACCCGCCTCTGAAATTCAAGTTTGATTGACACAACCAGGAGCCAATCAGAACTCGGGATTAGGACCACGCCATATAGAAATGGTCGCTAATGCGGAAGTCAACGGTGTGGCGTCTGTATTCCGCAACAAATCCCTTTTGGACGTGTAGTGCACTAGATAGGGAACATAAAGCCGTTATTTTTGTCGACTCTATAGGTTGGTATGGGTGTATTTAGAATACAGCTGCACAGTTAAGCTCGTTTTATTGCGTGGTCGTGAACGGAGATTAGCTTACGCCTAGAATCTAACCTAGTAGAGACACACAGACTATTGTGCAGGCTGTAATTATGGAGGCTGCAGATATTTTAAAGCAAATTACAGTGCCCTTGTTTTTGGTCGGTGCTGTGACAGTGGCCTGGGTGTCCGTGTGCACTCTGTACCGACTGCTGAAAGGCCTCCGGGTGTGGGTCCTGGGCAACGGAGACCTAATAAAAGCCTCCAGACTCGGGAAATGGGCAGGTGAGTAGCTAACAGGTGTATTAACCCTAATGCACAGACACTAAGCTAATCATGACATGTTTTTACTGGATGTGACTCTGATATCAGGGTTGGAGCCATTTCATTGTGCTTGCTTTTCAGTCTTTTATTCTTTACACGAAAGTTTATTTGTTCCTTTGGTTTGTCCTGATTGTGGATAACATATAAACTGAAAGGTTGTCCAAGATGACACCTTGATTTAGTTCAAACTGAATCCTGAATGAGTCTGATTATAGTGGAAATTGAATAAAAACTCAAACATATAACTATAATATAATATATATGTGCACAATGTCTCTTTCTTTCTTTCTTTCTTTCTTTCTTTCTTTCTCTCTCTGCACTGACATTGCATATAAATAAGATCTGAATAATTGCCCTACTTCAATGGGACAGGCTCCAGCAGGATCACCTCATGGTCTCCTCCCACTACAGTCCAACAAAGTGGAAGTTCAGAAGTCCGCTTCATAGTGCCAAAGTCTGGTGTAATGATGATTAATGCTGTTTGTGCAAGCCTTTTTTCACTGCATGTACAGTCATACACCTCAACACGAGAGACAGTGTATCATGTTCTTAACATGTGCTACTGACTGAAACACCTATCTGAAAGGTACCATTCTGAAGATCACTTATTTTACCATTATTATTAGTATTTTCCGTTTTGTATTTGAACCTTTTGCCGGTTGATTGAGGTTCGTTCGAAGTACTGGGTTAAAACACGTGGGACTTATTCACAAAAGCTTTTTGCTCCTTTCCTGTTTCCTAAAGTTTCCTAAATTGGGCAAATTTTTTAAGCATCACATGAGTTCAATTTGGAGACACTAATATCATTCAAAAGAAAAAACACAGCAGTCTTTCATCCCAACTAAGGAAGAACTGATCAGTAGTTAATGTGGGTAAAGACTCGGTGCCTGTTCTCACCATGTCTCTGGGTTTCCCCTAGATTTAGGCAACCTCCTGATAGCAGGCCGGTAGGTAACTAGCAGCTCTAAATTGCCCCTAGGTGTAAAATGAGAGCATGAAGGCATATGTGCATGGAGTCTTGTAATGGACTGGTATATTCGCACCTTGTACCCTGTGTTTCCGGGATTGGCACTGGATCTGGATGTTATAGAACATGAATAAATGAATTAATTAATATTGTGATGTGATAACTCGGGTTCATACAGTTATTATAAGTAGAATAATTTATTTATAATTATTTAGTTTATAAAAACTAGATGTGTATAGTATGAAATTGTAGATGTTGGGGCATGCATCAGTATCTATATCTGAGTGGGTAAGATATTGGACAGATCATTTTGCTTCGATTGACAACCAACAATACTGGACTGAGTGCCCTAACCTTAGGAGCAAGGCTTCTAACCTCCAAATATTCCCCAGACGCTGCTGATAGAGGACAGTGCACCACTCTGGGCATGTTTTTCTTCACCGCCCCCTAGTGTGTATGCACTAGTGTGTGTGTGTGTGTGTGTTTCACTGCACAGATGGGATAAATACAATTCTACTGTGCAGTGGTCAGAAGAGTAGTTCACTTCACACTTCCCAGCACTGCCAAGCTGCCATTGTTCGTTCCTTGAGCAAGGCCCTTAACCCTCAGCTGCTTTTTTTTTAACTGAGATAATTGTGAGTTGCTCTGTATAAGGGTGCCTGCCAAGTGCCATAAATGTAATATCAAAACTGGTATCAGGTATTGGTCTGATACAGTACTTATGTACTCACTTAAAAAAAAAAATAGGATTGGGCGATGATGATTTTAAAGAGACCAATCAAAGTGTATCGATAATCAAGTGCGAGTAAACACATCTTGTCTGTTGCACTAAAAACATTCAGACATGGCAACCCAAATTGTTTTATGAACTAGCTTTTTTTGTTGTTTTGTATGACAGTCTGATACAGAGGAGCTGGTGTCCTACCAGATATATGGTATTTGGTTTTGAGATATTTTACATAACGTTCATGGCACACACAATGGATGATTGTAAAATATTCAAATGAACACAGCTCTGCAGAGGACATAATATTTTCTCTGATATTATAATGTGATATATTTTTGTTCTGCTTTAGTGCCAGTTATACTAGATTATACTTAAAGATTGTAAAAAAAAAAAGTGACATTTGACCCAAATATGTTTTTGTACACCAGTTTCAGGCTTCAGTCTCAGCAGAGGGTTCACACATTTAGCAAAAAAAACCCAACACCACTATTCATAGCCCTTTCCAGACACTTTTTCTTGATGTGTGAATTCCCTTTTCTGTTCATGTTTCCACTTTTGTGAATGGAGGCATCTGAAATTGCAGGCTATAATTGGTTGGTTGAAGGCAGCGATGTGATTGGCCATGTGGATCCCTGTGCATGTTTATATCTCTCGTGATGTGCGCCCTCGTTGCCACGTGCCCCAGCTCCGCGTTCTTGTGTATTGTCCCATTCAGCCGAACTGCTTTATTCTCCATCTGTCCTCCCAGTCATAAAACAATGTGTGCTTCTCCCCCGCTGTCCCTGCATGAATACAAACGCTCATTCCCTGATCTCGGTCTTTGCTCTCAGTATTGTCATTAGAAGCATTATTTATTAGACACAAACTGCACAAACTTAACACTACGCCTCACAGGCCTCAACTGGTGTCAAAGTTTGGGATTGGGAATTTTATATTTCTTTATTGATGCTTTGCTTTCTGGCTTATTAAAGTATCCCACAACCACCTGTCTGTTTTATTGTTAACAAACTCAACTGATCGCTGATATGAATACAGAGCCAATATCTCTTCTTCATTCATTTATGTTCAAAAATCACCCTGGTCAGGGTGACGGTGGCTCTGGAGTCTATCCTGGGAACACTTGGTGGGAATTCACACTGGAACTGATGCTACGGCATTGCAAGACGCCATGCACATACAACATTTTCCTCAAAAAACTTGAGGAAACTGAAACCGAATCAGGGAGAACCTGTGTATTAAACCTCTGTATGCTATTGATGCAATATTTCACCTTCTCTTAATACAGCAAGGCAACTATCTTCTTGCTTTAACGCATTTCATTAAGCCAAGCACATGTAAGTATCCTGAGCATTGGTAGGAGGGCTATTAAAGTCTAGGAGCCTTAAAGACTATTATATATTATATACTCATATAAAAGAACATACTTGCCTTTGGGGAGCATGTACTATAAAAATAATAGAGGATTGTACTTGAGAACTGGGGGGCTAAGCCATGTTGAACTATCACAAACATAACATTGATATGCTTTATAAAATAATCAATATACAATATACACATAATAAAGGATGGGATTAATATGGTTGTAGTTCTTGTTAAGATTTTAATGGTAATTTGTATTCACTGGCTAGTTGATGGACTCCATGAGCTTGTGGAAGTATGCTAACACTTGTGGAAGTATGTAATGAACACCGTACTTCCTGCAGAGCGGTCCACAATTCTGTTGTATTCTTAGGTTTCCAGCATTCCAGATGTGGTCGATAACGTTGAGATCTGGTGACTTCGATGGGAATGGCAAAACCCCAAACTTAGATGAGTGTTCCTCTAACCATAATTTGGCGTCTCTAGACATGTCTGGAGGCCAAACCCATCAGAATTAATGCAGGACATGAACTGGTGTCAGAAACGAGGCAACTAATAGAGACATAGTTTGTAGCAAGGGTCGCATGGAATGCCATCTAAACAAACCCCATACTGTTATAGAGCCGCCACCCAGCTTCTGTATTTTGTACAATTTATATATTTATTTATTTAAATATAAATATTTATTTATTTTAGGATAAACGTTTTGACATTTGATCTTATTTTTTTTTTTTACAATACTGAGATATGGCGGTAATATGACCCAAACAATTACAATGGAAGAAACAAATTTTTAAATGAATTGTAAAAAAATAATAATAATAGAAATGCAATTTACTTGGGAAGAAAAAGTCAGGACACTCCCACATTTATTACTACTCACAATTCCTGAAATTAGGTGCACCTCACCAGCTACAAATTAGTAGAACGTAGTTAGAAAAGATTTTGGAGACATGAAGTCCCTGGATGACGTACACTATTGAAAAACATTTTAAAGTATGTGAACACAACACACAGTGGTCCAATCATTTATCCTATAACTCATCTGAGACGTTAAGGCCTTTAAAGCTGAAAAAGAAAAATGGTGGAAAGTAGGGAATTGGCTGTAGAGGATGCAACCAGGAAAATGAAAAATATTATGATTGTACAACCACAGGTAATGTTATGAGTAGGTCTGTGGAGAATAACAAACACATTTAGTCTGATTTTAAAATAATCAATGTAACGGTGACTGCAAGCAGAGGTAATCATGTTAGCTTGTTAGCCAGACAAGCTAACTTGCTATACTTTAATTTATCTTAGAAAATCGCAAAATAAGAGTAAATAAAATCTGTATAATTAATGTTAGGTGATGTTAAATTTACATGTTCTTGTCTGTATGGTTTGGCATGTTAGTAGCCATTAGCACGCTGCTCAGTGAGGCTTGATGGCTCATTCAGTTTGCATAAACTCTAGTACAAAATGGATCTGAAGCACTTGTACATTTAAAGTGTTAGTGAGATGTCATGCATTGCCATGTAATGTTGGTAAGATGGTGAATGTAGTACGTCCAAGGTTGTGTGAAGAAGCCTATTGCTGTATCAGTCAACCAGTGTGTCCTTGATTGAGATCTGGTACATACTAGATCATGTAAGCCATTTTGGACACAGCTTTTAGAGATTTAAAGATTTAAAGAACACTCTGAGAAGGTTGTAAATGCATAGGAATCTTGGAAATAAGTGGAGAATGTTTAAACCAACTGCCTTCATGCCAACTAGCAAGAACTTTCCAACAATCCTAAAATGTCATTTCTCACAAAACTTTGCATTTCTATTAAATGCATTAATTTAAATACATTAATTTGATTTTATTTGTTTAGTTGTATTAACTCTATCTCTCAGTATTGTTAAAACAGTGAAAGATTGAATGTCCATAATATAATAAAAATGCTTTGTACTTTATACATTTAAACAGTTTGCTCATACCACTGATGAATGAGTTTTGTCTAAGATAGGGAGTGGTGACATGTGGCTCTGCCTTAGACTTGGATTTTGGATTTTTAAGATAAAAATATAATACTTCTTTGTGGTTTTCACTTCTGAATCGGTTCAAAATGCCCAAAAATCGATTTTAAAATGCGTTTAAGTTATATTTTTTAACGCTCCTACTCCTTAGTGTACTGCGTACAACGCTTTACATGTCCACTCGGCCGCCGTAGAAGAAGGTCGTCTAGGCCACCTTACAGCAAGCTCCCTTGCTAGCGGACTAGCGCACTATGACTTTACAGTCTGTGTTTTATTTTCAGTTAAAGGTTAATGCACTATGGTAAAAATAAGGCTATGTTTACTTTTGTATTAATATATTTTAAGTTATTTGTTCATTGATAGACATTTTTATTTAAGAAAAAGTCAGACAGCTAAGATAACAATACTGGTCATTTAAGTTACAGAATGTTATTGGTATATTGGTATAAAAAGGTTTGATACAGTAAGGAACCTAAAAGTACTGTTTTAAATAAATGTTCTATTTGTTTACATAGTTTTTTCATCTTGTCAATCACATAATTTATAAACCATTTGAATAGAAAAATCATTCCTAATTCAAAAATGGATTGTGAGTTGAATCGTGACCCCAAAAATCTAAATCAAATAGAATCGAATCATCGGCCACTGAAAGATTTGGATCAACACTGGATTTAATTTACCAACATTTAACCCTGAAGACTGACACATAGACTGCTGGTCACACAGCCATTCAGAAAACAATCTCACCTAGCTAGTAGCTAACCAAAAAAATTCAAAGAAAAGAAAGATTTGAGATAAAAATCGACAATTAAGAGATGTGTTATTTGCCTTTACAAATAAATCTTGTTCAGATTTCCCTGGTGCACCATTTAAGGTGGAACAGGAAACAGATGACTTCAGTCTTTTTCAGAGATTTTACAAGAAACTGTCCAACTTGGGTGCGAAAGTATTTTCGGAGATGTGAGAAAAGGAGCTATAGCTAAGCAGACCTAAAAAGATCCTTGTGGTACACCATTATTTTTTACACCATTGTTTTGCCTGTTATTACACCTACAAATCCCAGGTCACTCTTATTCATGTCATTCATATTTTCCAAAATATTTTTATAGACTACAGTGTCTTTTCTTTGAAATCTTCCGTCCAGGTTCCATTCACAGTTTATTTGCAAATGAATTTAGTCTTAAAAGCATTCATTCATTTTCTGTCCATTATAAAATTCCTGTTCAAGATCTTATGAATGCTTTATTAATAGGAACTGATGCAGTATTACCGTACTGCATGCTTGTGCTCAGAAGACATTCACACGCTCTCCCCCCCCCCCCTTTCTGAAAATACCTCGCCTCAGGGGAAAACTTGAATGCATCTTGTGCTATTTTCAGAACAGCCAAATTTAAACCCCTGCATTTGAAGATCACGGTTGATGTGAAGTGAATAAAGCCATTGTGAGAGGCACGTGGCATCCCATGCTATTTAAAGCAGAATGCTAGTGTGAGCCGTGGCCCAGGGGACCCTTTGAAGCTTCGGCCGCAGCATCCAATGAAGAGCTTTCTTCATTACATAACATGGTGTACATACAGGGACGGTGAATGATGGCACCTCACACCCCCCGCCCCTTCTCAAAGTTTTTGTTAGAAGTTAGAGAGGAGAGGTTTGTGTCGGAGGGGAAAAAAAATCCACGTGGATGGCACATGCATAGTGTCTTTTTTTTTTTTTTTTTTTTTTTTTTTGTGTGATGAGGCTATTTTGGTCCCTTTGTGGAATGGACTGGAATCGTTCATGCATCAGTTGACAGTGAGGGCATGGGCTGCGAAAATAGATTCATTCACTGTTGCATTTCTCAGTGAATGGTATTGTCTGGGCAGTGAATACACAGTGCTGTTGCCTTGCCTGGCACAGCTTCATTCGTTTTTAAATGGTTCCTGTCAGTCCGTATGCACAGCATGCGTTACTGCAGTGGCGTTAAAGCCTGTGCAGGTGCAGCGGGATACCCGTTTGCAGCTGATGTGGGAGGCGATACCCAGGCTACATAGCCTGCGTTCTTTGCACAGGCAAGGGGAAGATTTGCAGTGTGTGATGCTGAGCCTCGTTGGTATTCAAGCGCTGCAGCCGTTCCAGACGAGGCTGCAGTGCCTGCCTGGTATTTTTAATCTCCTGTTCTTTTTTTAGCCCTCAGACTATTTTGCGGCAGCAGCAGCGATGTGCGCTGGAAGGGGGCGTCCTGGCTCCTCAGAGAACACGCTTGGTCGACTGGGGTTTTTTTTTTTTTTTCCCTGGAAAGATTTCACTCACCTGATACTGATATTGGTTCAACTAATATTTTGTTTTTTGAAATTGACCCATTCGAATATGACAATAGTATTGAAACTACATGAAAGGATTTTATGTAATTTCCTGCATTTTTGCGTTATTTGTATACACTGAAGTGCCAGAAAAACTGCATTCGTTTTGATGGGTTTGGACTTTTCCATGCAAGGCGTTGTGGAACGCAAAAATCCTACCCATCAAAATACAACAGAATTGGGGACCATTCTTAAGGAAGTATGGTGTTCATTGCCTACAGTATATTTCCGCAAGCTTGTGGAGTCCATGTCCTGTGGGTGACCTAAGTATTGGGTGTAGCAATTTTTCTGGCACTTCAGTGAATGTAAACTCAGTTCTGTCCTTACCCAAATTAAGAAACTTGAAAATTTTATCAGAGCCACATACCCTTTTCATGGGTCTGTTAGTTTACTCTTACTTGCATGCAGATCTACACTGATATGAACGTGTGGGGTAACAGCAGGCCTGTATTTTGCCTGCTAAATATAAAAGAAATCTCGGTCAGAATAATGAGTTATGACCGCGTTCTGTCAGTGAACATGATGCCACATGCTGACATGAATGTTTGTTCATCACCGTGTAACGCAATTAAGTTGTGATGCCATTCGACCAATTTCCTCATTTCCTCCACGTCTTGACCTCGCCGGAAGAAGCTTGAAGATTTTTTTTTTTTCCTCCCTGTACTGAGAAATAACTGAAAGCATACAGAAATTTCCCTCGCCTCTAGCTGTGTGTCACCACCCTTCTCCACTGTACTCTCCACTTGCTGCTTGCCTTTCACTCTTTCTTTCTATTTTTAGCTGCCCCCAGCATCAGACCTCGCTCACCCCACCCTTGTGGTGTCTTGTTGTTCGTCATCCCCCTCTCCCTCCCTCCTTTTCCACACTCTCTCCTCTGCTACTCCAGTGGAAGCAGAGCGCTTACGTGAATCTTAAATCAGAACTCTGCCTCCTTTGACACGAGCCGTGCCAAGGTCAAAGAGGGTGACGTGAGGGCCATGTCCTCGATGCTGAGGACGTGAATCAGAGCTTTTCTTACTCTTTATATATA
>JAOVVF010000036.1:9771895-9787820 GCA_028565595.1 Duopalatinus emarginatus | reverse complement strand
AGGCTGGTCCAATTTAGCCATGAAACCTCCCACACTAAAATGACAGGTGTTTCAGTTTCATTGTCCAACCCCTGTATCCACATTTCTTGAAATCTTACTCAATCTTGTGTTTTGCATTACTGCATTTTTACCACATAGGACTACAAGACTGCCTACCAATGGTGGTAGAGGGCCCCTCTTCACACCTTAAAAAGAAGAGGCTATTGTCAGCATGGTTGTAGCTAATTATGCTATAAGACTGACTGCAGTTATAGAAGACAATAATTTCTTTGAAAACATCCGGTCAGTCAGTATCTCAACTACTGACAAGGTTCTGAAAAGACAGCAGACGAGTATGAAGCTTCTTTCGATCACTGTACATACCGTAATGTTATGTGTATTGTTGAAACTGATGGTTCACACAAGAAGTGCACACGTGAAGTGAATGAATAAATGAAATGAAAGTGAACTATTTTGCCTTGTGTGTGTTTGCACACAGAAGGAATGTGACCTCTGCATTTAACCCATCCATGCAGTGAAACACACACCAGTGAACACTAGGGGGCAGTGAACACACTTGCCCGGAGCGGGGGGCAGCCCCAAACCGCGGTGCCCGGGGAGCAGTTAGGGAAGTTAGGTGCCTTGTTTAAGAGCACCTCAGTCGTGTCTTGCCCTGGGTGGAGATCAAACCCGCAACCTTTTGGTCACGAGACCGGTTCCCTAACCACTAGGCCACGGCTGCCCCACAGTACACAGTTCTGATACACTGACAACATGACTAAGTATTTTGTTCGTATTCGATGACACAAGAACTTGGCATTTAGATGACACTGACATCTGCATTGACATCAATGCTGACTTTTGGGACATGAATAAAGAATTCTGAGCAAGTGACAGGCTTTTGGTGGTAATCCATGATGTGGTAATGTTTGTACAAACTGTTTTAAGAAATGCACTAACTGTTGTGCAAATATTAAAGATGATTTGAGAAATGCACCAAATCGACTGAGAAAAACTGTAATTTAGTTCTCAGCGGGCATCTAGAGTAATCGTTTCTCCGAACATCATGAAGTGAGAGCGACCATCACTACATCTCTTGTCCAACGCAGCAGATGGTTGATATTTGAGAATCTGAGCCATGTTTTATTGGCGTAGATCTCTCCTCATGCTTTTACCCCATCTGATTCCAGATTTGCTTCAGCTTATGACACCACACAGTGATTAACTCTCGCCGCCTCTTTTGATCTGTAGAGAAAATGTCAGATAATTACACCCTTTTGAAATTTGCCAGAAAGTCTAAGGATGAGTAAATATTGAACTTCAGAGAAAATCGACACACACTTACACATACACACACAAACACAAACCCAACTTATCGGCGAGTATGTTATAAGAGCAGTCTGGCGTAATGGTTTATTTCGAGGGTATTGTATTGATGCAATGCGTTAAAAACCATTTGCTTCTGTGCATGTCGTTTCCACAAACTCCATACTGAACAAAACCATTCCATATAGTTCTTCATCAGCACCGCACAACCCCTCAGACTCTATAGACCATTGCATTGCTCACTCTTACAAAGTAACTACATGCCATAGTACATAATACATAGCCATGCCACTGAAAAATATGCTTTCAGATGAATATTTAATCCCAAGCCAAGAGTGTACAGGGTTACCAGAGCTGCTTTTCATTTCAAACTGCATTGTGCTGACCTGTGGCATGGGTCATTTCAGAAATCTGTCAAGCGCACACACACACACACACACTGAGAATTTGCACAGCAGAATATGAAGGCGCAAGGCAGAAAATGGCTTAATTATTCATGCAAGGCAGGTGCATTGAAAGCTACTGCTCTGTGATGATAAAACAGGGCTTATAGAGGGGTGCTAGTATTTGCCCGTGCATTATTAATGTACTTCACAACAACCTGTTAATGGCTGCGGTATGTCAGAGCCAGTCATGAGTGTGTTTGTAATTATATTTCAGGCTGGTATTCAGAATCACAGCATGCTATTTTAATTCTATCTCCTTCCGAGTAAAACATTTGCATTGTTGATGGATTATATAATTTCTTATTGCTGGAAGAATATCTGTTTGTTTTCTTATTCAACCCAGGTGTCCTCTGAACTTTTTTTTATCGCTGCTTTCACACCTGTTGAGTGGAACGCTTCTTTCCATTGGGTGTCACTGTTGTCTCGTTAGAATTCCCATCCAGCTCTTCCCAAGCCGTCTGGTCCATGTGTTGCTATGACAAAGACCTTCAAATCAGCTGTGATGTATCATCTCTGGAAAGGAAAGGAAAACAAAACAAGGCTTGTCCAAGCCTCTTCTCTCATAGTTCGGTTTAGCCTGGGTTATAATGGTCGGAACCTTCTGACACAGAGGAGCACCAAAGTACAAGTCTCTAGCCATGAATGGTGCAGTCGTAAAAATAGAGGAGCGCAGTGCTAGACTTTGATAACGGAGCCCTCTTGACATGCCGCCAAAATCTGCACAAAGCTTCACTCATATATGCCTTTCTGAGGCTAATCTGTGTCTAACGTTGATGGATGGCTTTGATCACAGGCTCCAGTCCATTATGAGGCTGAGGAGAGAGGTTAATCTATTCATTATTACAGGTCACTCCTGTCCCCCTCTTCCCCCCTTGAACCTCCAAACTCCTTCTTCCATGCACAGGAATTATTAGCAGAAGCATTCATACAGAAAACTAATGATCAATATACACCACATACAGCCATGGCCTAAGGGCTCAGTTAATGAATGGCCAAAAGCGGAAACCATATGTGATGCATTGCCAATAAGTGAAGCAATCATACTTTACTGTAAATCCACATTTATCAAAAAAATATAAACAAGATTTTTAAGTATTTTGCCTCAGCTGTGTCCCTTTAAAATCACCTATGAAAAAAAACACTAAATAGACAATATTCATTCAAACGAGCCATTCATAAATTCCATATTTCACCTACAAGGATGATATCTAGAGTCTTCAATTATGCTTCCTCTATGGCATGCATTTATTTAATCCATTAGTGCACACTCCTCCGTTGACCATGCATATCCTTGGGGGAGAATAAAAATGCTTCACAATATTAAGCTCCCATTTTCTTCTACGTTTTTTTTCCCTATTACAATTCACCTCATCTAATCTGAGTCCTGAGCATATTGGCAGGGACATTTCAGAATAAATTGAGTGTGAAGATTGAAAGGAATTAATGTGTACTTGACTATGAGCAGAATGCTCTCCGCTGTAGAGTGAAAAGGCTCGGTGACAAGGACAGGGCTTGTACGGTGATTTGTACATTAAAGGTTGACTTACCAAAGTCAATAATTGCTCCCTACTCTAGGGACGTCTCTGTCTCCAAGCAATCAACCGCCTTTGTTCGATATAAAAGACCAGAAGACAATTTCCAAAACAAATAGTCTCCCCGAGGCCCTTTCTTGACCACCATCAAATTTCATAGACTGTCTGCATTAGCTGAAGTGATGCCCTATTTTCCTATTCAGGCGCCTTAGTTATGACTTAGCTGTCAAATCGACTGGAGAACTGACTTGAGGATACTTGAGCAGGTTACGGCCGTGTGTCTATGTAATAGGTTTAGAAGCCTGGGTGAGCAACACAGCAATGTCTGTCTATGTTCTTTGGATCCCATTATTATAGCACAGCACCTACATGTTGTACGTAATACATAATACATAAAAAAAATCTACCTAGATATTATACATAGTACCTAGACTCAACTCTGGAATGTTTGCAATCCTTCAAGAAAAAGAGCAAAAGTATATAATATGTATAAGAAAAATGAATATTTAAAATGTAATTCATATAATGGATAGATGAAATGAATAAAATATGTGATAAGTGTTATTAGATGGCACACGGGTGCAGTTGGTGCTGTAGCTCTGTAATAGTAACTGGTTATTGCCTCTGTGGAACCTTGCATGTCCTCCTCATGTACATTTAGACATCTTTAAGGTTGGCCTGTTTCCATGTCTCAAAGTCAGCATAGCATAAGTGGACATGCTCTGCTAAATTGTCTCTAAGTGTGAATGTGTGATGGAATGATGCCCCATTCAGTCTGCCTCTTGCCCAGCGTGAATAAGGTTGGACATTAAAAATATAATTCCGCATAATGGAGATAAATAAGAAAAAACACCCACAGTGATTATTTTCATTAAATGGTCCAAAATGTTGCCAAGAATTATTATTATTATTATTTTTACATTATTAATTAATGAAACACTTTTTAACTATTTACAGTCACATGCAATATAATGAAACATCTGCTAAACAAGCTCGCTCCTGTTATCAGCTATAAACAGTTGTTCCCTCACCAGTTTTCTCTATCTTGAAGTTAATGAGTCTCAGCTTGTCATATGGCTGTGAAAATGGAAAGAACCAGCTCCTCTGTCCTGACTTTTACATGTCACAAAACTTACTGACTGCTCCGGAGTGCTGAGAATGGAGACTCCTTTTATACGTTACAATAACATGCCCTAACGAAAAACTATATATATAATAATGATCAACAAAAACACAGCTTTATTAATCTAGTTAGTAGTAGCCTTAGATTATGTGGAGCCTCTGCCCTGTAAATGAACTGTTGCTATAGAAACGGCAGTTTATTATAGCAAGCTTTATAATAAACATCATTTATATTACAGCTGGAACTACTGTCAGAGCTGCTGTTACAGACAATTAATCACCACCATAATCACCACCTTCTGATCTGGGAATTTGACTGTGCTGTGATATAAAGAGTGCCATTTTGAGCCTAGCATTTGTACTATGATGCCACAACCCAGCCTGGACTCCATTTCCCAAAATCCTGGGTGACCTCCTAAAATGGCCGCACGCATGCCTGATACTTTAATTTCTACCCAGTTTTAGTTGTGTTTTTACCACCTGTTTTATTTTCCTGATTTTCACCTGTTTTGAGTTTCTTTTTAATTAGCCCATCTGTTTAGGCCTTGTCTGTTGTGTCTGTAGTTGAGAAATATTTGGAAGCCACATGCCTCAATACTGAGCTGTTTATTCTTCTTCTGTGCTTTCTGGTTTTTGGATTATTGGTCACGTTTTTTTTTAACTTTGATATTATGTATCACCTGACCTTGTGATTGTTTTGACTATGAGGACTGTGATTTAGATTTGGATAACCTGGTTTTATGATATTAATAATAATTATGATTTTTAACTGATATTTTTATGTGATTGTATGATATCTCTGCGATTGTGTTTATACTCCTATACACCTCACACCTCAATGTGTACAACATTTACCATTCATCACATCTACAGTATAATTGTAGTTCAAAAATGTATTAACACCCCTCCAACCACAATCTTTTTTCAATGTTCTTCAATGCAGAACAATTCACACTTTTGATTCTGTCAATTCTTAGAGCAAATTTTCCTCTTTAGTTCAGTCAACATTCAGTTAATTTTAGTATAATTCAATTCAGTTTCATTTGTATAACATTTTTAACAATGGACATTTTTCCAAAACAGCTTTATAGAAATATAAAATCCGGATATATGATTTAAATGTATGTAAAGCCCCAATAAGCACAAGCTGGTGGTGATAGTGACAAGGGCAAACTCCCTGAGATGACAAGAAGAAGAAACCTTGAGGAAAGCCAGACTCAAAAGGGAACCATTTGGGTCATAATTTGACTTCAAATAACCCCCTTGTGCTATATAGTTGAAAACTGCAATTGTGCAACTAAGGAAATTCAGTATAGTTTTAACATAGTGTATTTTGTTGAACATATTAACTGTTCACTGATTTTCTGGGAATTTCATTGTAGGAAAATTGTTCATATCAGCTGTAGTCCAAGGACACATTCATGAAATTCATTATGTCTAATAGTATCTTTAGCCTCTCTAATATCTAATTAGTTCTCATGTTCTCTAGTTTTCATGGATTAAAAAAGTAAGTATTTTTTGTAGCTGCTGGCATGTGAATTGCCCAATGTCCAATTTCAGCCCATTCTTTACAAAGGTGCCAATACTTCTATTTTCGATTGCATAGAAAACTAATGGAGAGATCTAGGACTGGTGTTTTGAGGTCGTATCACAGGTGATGAGCTACAGGGGCTTTCTGCTGATGGGCTTGTCACAAACGTTTAGCCATCAGGGCAGAAAGAACTTGGTTTCATCTTGTGAAATCAACACCCAGGACGGCTTCATGAATAAATACACCTGCATAATGGGAAAACGAATCTCAAAGCAGTCCCCGTTCTCACACATCTTCAATCATATGCCGGTTAGGCTGCCAACTATCATGTCTTTGTATTTTAATATCAAGGAAATGTGTTTCTGTGGATCCCCCCACCTTTTTGTGTGCTTTTCATCTCCAGATTGCTGACAAAGGAAATCTACAGTATTGTTTGGAGATTCTATGGAATAAGTGATAAGGGACATTACGATCAGAGGTGTCCGAACCGAACAGGAAATTAGGCAGTGAAGCTTTTCAGATCTATATCTTTGTCTTTCCCAAAATGATACAGCATTATCTGGGTGGTGGTAGAAGTTGGAGGTAAGGGTGGTTGTGTGGGGTACATGTTAAGCTTTATTATGATAATAAGTATAGCTTAAGAGCTGTAAGATATGATATTTATTCAGGAATTAAATAACCAGTTACACAAACAGCACAGTGTTTTATTCCACTTATACCATATACATTTTTTGTCATGGTTTCCCTCTTCACTGACTGGTTTTTATCTTTGTCTCCACCCCTGTGTGTGTTGCCTGTTTCGTGTTAGTACTTGCTTCATATCAATGTAAAAATTCTTTTGTGTCAATGTACTGTTGGACATTTTACTTATTCAAGACCTCCTGTTTTTTTATTGCACTTCCTGGGTTCGACCCTTGTCTGTTGCCCTTGAATCTGGGTTAGGCTTTTTTAACATGGTTTAGAAATGTTTGGAATGGACAATAATTAATAAACCACAAGTTTATGTACTGTGTCTTGCCTCACATGAAATGCTGCTGTTATTATTATTATTATTATTATTATTATTATTATTTATTAATTAATTTTTATTTTTTTTTATTTTTTACAACATCCTCAATTACCCTTCTATAGTAAGGCAATAAACAAACAAGCAAACAAATACAACCTGTCATACTACAAAAAAACTACAAAGTCCTCCAAAGACTTTTAAAACTGCATTTTGGTATAACAGAGTTAAAAATTATTACTGTGCTTAAATTTTAAGAAAAGACTATTCTTCCTCAGATTATTCTATCTCATATTATCCTATATCAGATTCTTCTTCCTCCAATTATTCTGTCTTAATTTTGTGTTTATCAGGTTAATCTGCTTTAGGTTATTTTTCCCCAGATTATTCTTTTAAATTCTTCTTTACATTATTCTATCTCAGTCAGTTATTCAGTCTCAGTCTTTCTAAGATTATTCTTATTCATATTATTTTATCTCAGATTATTCAAGATCAGATTATTCAATTCATAACATTCTATTTCATATTATTCTTACTCGGGTTATTCTTCTTAAACGTTTTTTTCATCAGATTATTCTCTCTCATAATATTCATCTCCATTATTCTTTGTCATATTATTTTTCCTCAGATTATTCTACCTCATATTACATCTCCTCAGATAATTCCTTGTCATGTTATTTTTCTCCAGATTATTTTATCTCATATTATTCTACCTCAAATTATTTTCTCAGATTTTTTCTCAGACCATTCTTTCACATATTGTTCTTCCTCAGATTATTCTATCTCAGAATATTCTTTCTGATATTCTATTTTATATTATTTTTCTTATTATTCTTTCTCACATTATTCTGTCTCATTATTCTTTGGCAAATTCTGAGATATTCTATCTCAGATTATTCTGCACCTAGATTATTCTATCTCAGATTATGTACTCAGATTATTTTATCTCAGATCCCCCCATCCCCCAATATTCCTCCTCAGTCTTTAGAATATCAGCTTTTCATTCTTATTACAAATGTGCATTTGGCCATATTTATTTGCCTGACACCTATTTCCTCTCTGACTGTATTAGTCAAGACAACAATACACTTCTTTGTTTCTGTGGTCATATACGGTGACCAAATTTTTCAAACACTGTAATATGAAATGTAAATGTGACATTCTCGGGTATAGAAAACACAAGCAAGGCTCATTGTTTGGTTCTTTCCAAAGTTCTTCACTCCCTTTGCAATGGTTCAACACAAGGGCACACACTCCTATTTTTCATTAGCTTCTTTTATTATGCATCGGGTTTGCCAGTTGACACACTATTCTGTGTGTAATGAAATCACAAGACCTCTCATGATTAGTTTCCTCACACCCCTGGGGAAGTAGCAAAACAGGAAATACATTAATCTACATGCGTAAACACTGATGAAGTACCTCTCTTTACAACTAGCAGAGCACATTTCACACTGAGGTAATCTGAGCTCTAATCACCATTGGATGGCAAAAGCGTTTATCTGCTTAGAATTCAGCGTGACTGCGGGGGTGCTTGTCAAGCTCCATCTCACCGAAATGCATACGGAAATAAGTACAGCCAGCACTACTATTTCTTTGTGAATGCAACATTTCTTTGTTGTACTTTTCATATGCGTATATACCTCACTTCAGGAAGCTTAACTGTACACAACGTTATCTCCGGGGTTGTCAGAAGAATCTTTTTTATGCGGATTGACTGACAGAGAAAAACGTCTCACCACAGAAGTATCCTGGGTTATCCATCTTCAAATTACTGCCGTTAAGTTCAGATAATGTAATTTCGTGTCTAATCAGCTAATGGAGCCCAAATCCATTTTTTTAGAAGACTCTGTCTTTCTCTGTCTCATACAAACACGCAAACACGAATCACACACATTACACTAATGGCAATCCAGATAAGTAATAATAAGACATGATTTGTAGCCAACTCTCACTTAAACAAACCTGAAATAACAAGTGAGGCCAAATAGTGAAATAGCAGAGATTCTTAGTGGGAAAAAAATAAACCGTGCTTCTTGGAATGGTTTCTGAAATGACTCAAATGATTTTATTTCTTGAATACACTTTAAAACTGTATTTATGGACATTTATAGACATGTCACACTTTTACCTCAGATGGCATACAGATGTGGGCCACATCTGGCAACAACATGGGACTGTAGGCTCACTGCATTGTCTAAGGTGGCCAACATATTAAATATGCTCATATGGCCCACAATGTCCCTACACACATCTGGGCCACTTCTGCTATGTAATTGCCCAGTAGAAAATGTCAGCCATTTCTGGCAGTGGTGGTTTAAAGGTGGCTGAGATGTGTCCCTTTCTTGGCTGTGAACTACCTAAGATCCGGCATCCGCATGTGGCCATTTTCTGTGCCGTCATTCTATGTGGCCATATATAAATTTGTTATGGTTTTTAGTAACATATAATGTTATAAAATGTCCACAAGACAAACTTACTTACATTGTAGCCTACATATCTGTTTAATTATTTAATGCTCTTCTCATCAGAAGACTTTCCCATTGTGGAAAACGTACTGATCATTATAAAGTGCTGACTGATTTCTATAGGAAGCTTTGTCAATGCGGAAACATTTCTCTGTGTTAAATACCACCACAGTTGTTTGTTTCTTGGTATGTTCCTTGTACAAGACCTTGTGAATAAGTTGTTACCATAGAAACGGCAATACAATTAATTGAGTGTATTAAATATATACATTCAAATAACAACCAGCATTTGACCGTAATCCGAGAATTCAACAATGTTAAGGTAGGATAATAGTTATTCCGTGTCTGTTCCTTTAGGACAGGACAAACTGTTTCATGACTAAAATCAGATTACTGTCTGGATTCAAATGGAATCTGATTATCTTCACTGTAGATCATTCCCAAAAGCATGCTTCTTTAAAGCATGCAGAACACAGTGACAGTTCTTGCCACAAGCCTGTAGAGCGTAATTAACCTTATCGATGTTAACAAACATGAAGATCCAAGAATAGGCTGGTGACTAAAGTGCTTAATAATAGCAGGAATGCAGGCGAATGCCAGCACAGGGAAGCTTTTGTCAGTCCAGATGCTTAATTCCCACTGGTTTTCCTTTGCTGTCAAATAGGGTTAAAAAAAAAATAATAATAAAAAAAATACACAACCAGTAAGCCTATTAAAATATCTTTCACACACTTGTTTTTAAAATATCCTAACATACACGTACTTCCCTAAGATTTCATGCTGTTTGATCAAATCAACCACTGTGACTGGATATGACACTGTTTGGCTAAGGTTGTATTTGCATGTTCCACATGAACAGGGATATGACAGGAAGCTAATAAACAAAGCTAAAAGTCACCTTTGGCACCCAATTGTTCATGATGAAGCTGCTCCCCTCAGATAGCACTAATCATGCCCTTTAGGTGAAGATATCTCTTCTCTCTTCCGGTATGTTTCTGCAGTTTGGCTGATTTGAATTGTAAATTGATGATTGCTGCAGCTTTGGGCAGCTCAAGTTTGAACTGCTTCGCAATTCCGTCTGTTTTGTTGAGTATGTGAGGAAATGTTGGACACTTTTTTTTTTACATAAAAAGGCAAAGCATGTAGTTTCACTTGTGTATGCAAAGCATGCTAATACACCTTGTCAACAGTTTCCCCAAAGATGTCTATTGAGCTACACTGACCTTTGACTAGGCCTTATCTAACATGCAGATCGAGCAACTCCAAAAACATGTAATACTTAGTGCAGTATTTGTACACAATTAAATAATATTCCGGTGTGTTTGGCCCAATGCATTTCTTTTCCTGGTCTCATAAGTTTTAAAAAAACTCTAGAAATGGCTCGAGAGATCCTGTCCTTAGGTGCCTTTGTGTTTGCTGGATTCGGTCCATGCATTTCTTTCATAGTCATCTCATTTAGCAAAGCAGGTGCCAAACACTTTTAGCTAATAGCAAAGTCCTGAAGAGGGTGCATCTCATAATCCACCTCGTAAGTGAGCATATCTTTACAGCGGTGCTTATCTCTTCTTATCACACTATAAATTATATATTTGACAAAAATGGATTCAGAGGGAAGAATGTGTAAAAATGAATTATTAAGACACAAGTGAACCATTAAGATTAACTTCTCTTATCGTATTCGCCACTTGTGAGAAAGGGGGCTAAGGAATTACACTTAGCAGGGATAATCTTCTTTTAAAACCTTACGAAAAGTGATTCTGATCAAGACATTTTATTTGCTATAGGCAAACTAAATTTCCTAATATCACTTTTAAAGGCAGTGCAGAAATGGGACAGCACATTATGTAAAGAGCGTTTAGTTGGATTAGCTGATATTCCTCCATGCCCTCCTCGCCTCCATTGCTCCTCAAATTAAGTGTTAGGCTGACTCCTTTTTTTGCTAAGGCGACAAGATAATCAAATGCATAGCAGGTAATTTAGTGACCAAATGACCTTTCTCAGGCCATGATAATTAGAGTGGCAGATAAGGAAAGTGAGTGAGGGTGCAAAGCTGAATAACTTTTTTTTACTATGCATGAAAATGGGCCACATCAAACTGGCCTGTCAGGAGGTTGACTTTTGCCTGGAAATGACTTATCACGGTCTGGACTCCCTTCACTTCTCTGTGGCCACTAAAGTCGACAGGAGTGTCCACAGGTTTAAGCGGTATCCTACTGCCTTCAAAATTACTGATTCTGACAGGGATCCTGACAGCTGCTTGATATGCACGAGCAGAACCCAGTAATAACGGTGATTTTTTTCCCCCCCAGAGCTTCAACTTTTCACAGTCTGAACCTCCCACTTCTTTTATAGAGAATATGAATCAGTAATGAATGGCCTCATATTGTAAAATACCATTCTCTCATATTTATGCAAATGAGGAGTATCATTATTTGCTACGTTTGCTAGTTTATTACTTGCCGTCACGTGTGTAGTAGTTGTGAATATTTTCTTGTCTGGAGAATGAATTATAGTAACAATTCTAACAGAAATTAAAGTAGTGGATATCACTACAGTGTAGGATAATTTAATCAAAAAGCAGGAAAAATAGATATGGAGGCTTAAAACAGCATTATGCGAGCATCAGCTCATTACATTAGCGTTATATACCAAATTACTGTCAGTGTCAGTTATGTAATTAGGCTACATTATGCACTCCTTAAAATGCCTCTATCTCCACAATCATTTCAGTTTACTTTAGAAGAGTGTACATGCCAAATCAGGATTTGCCTTCACTGAATATTTATTTCACACTCCCTCTCATGCATCCTGACAGCCCTGCTATTCACTGTTTATCAACTTAAAGTCACACCCCTAAGGTGAAAATCACATCTGACTCAAATTACAGAAAGCCTGACTGCGCAAGTCTTCAGCACTTATTGATGCTGATGCTGAGCTGCTTTCAGCTCGAAAATAGGATGGGCTCGCTTCATGCAATCGCTCAGCTCGTGCTTTGCAGTTGTAAATTCTGTAGCTCGCTTGAAGAAATCTGCCTGTTGCAGTATTGATTCAACTTGTGTTTTAATTTAAAGCCTATTTGGCTCAGAACCGGATTGTGTTAAGGCTGTGGAGCATTACCAAGCCGAAGAAGCCGTTTCTGAAATGAAAAACATTAGTGCTGTTCATTCTTGAGCCTTGCACTTCTGTTTCCGAGTAATACAATAAGCATCTGACTGATGTCTATGTTCAGTGTAATATAAAAGGATGCCATAATGTTAATTAATTTAATGTGTCTCACTAAAAATGCACTGAATCCCTTTTTATATCTGTTTGTTCTATTTTAAAATGGCAGAAACCTCACTAGAGACTCGGAAAAGCCCTATAACCATTTTTACAGCTCTATTTTAGCTACACTACCTTGCAAACTGTAAATCCCCTGGCCTGCTACAGATTAATGACTTGGCATAATAAACTACTGGATGCAAAGCCAGACCCCAAATGGATATTCTGCAATATGTTCTTATCACCCTGACAATGAATCAAGCTTTGTGTCATGTCAGATTACAGCAAACACGCCGAATCTGTTGCTACATGTATCGTAGGCTAAAATGTTTTCATCCTATTAAGCGTCAGTAGTAAAATCCTGAGAACAAGCTTGATCTGGATGAAACGCTCAGTGTGAAGCCTATAACCATCACAGCACTTCACAACCATGACTGCAGATCTGACTCCAGCACTTTCTAGTTTTGTTAACATGCCAAAAAGCTGGGCCCACACACATACACACATCATGCTGGCATACACACACACACACACACACACACACACACACATGTATACACACACAGACACACACACTTGAGTTGATGCCAGCTCTTCAACCACCCACCCATCTACTTTTACCCTAACATCTCGACTCCACTCTTGTTCTCAACTCCAGCCATATCTGATCTCTCTCTCTCTTTCTCTTTCTCTTTCTCTTTCTCTCTTTTCTCAATCTCTCTCTATCTATCTGTTACTCCTGATTCCTCTCTCATCCTTGACTATTAGCCAGAAATCCTTTCACTCTTTAACATCACAGTTGTAATCCTTTTATATCCATTGCTGTGAGCATAGCATTGCTCCTGAAGCTGTATATAATTTTTTTATTTTTTTTTTTTGGTGTGAGCGTGTGAGAGTGCGTTTGCTTTCTCTCAGTGAAGTTACATTGTATGCCCCGCAAGCGAGATGAAAATTATGTTTCTATGGCAACAAGTGCAGAAATTTTTGGAGGTCAGAGACAAATACAAGGAGGACAGACATTAGGGTATTAAAAAAGAATGACAAAAAGGCAGGTTTGCTCATGAATAACACATGAGCCATTATGAAATCACTCAGTAGGTATTCGTTTAATTTGCTATAACTAATTTGAAATATCTAGTATATAAGCTGGAAGGCAGAAACACAGAAACAGCAGAGGGATTTCTGGTCATCTGTGGCTCCACAGAGAGATTTTCCTAACTGTAGCGTCTGGGATGATTGATGCCACACTGTGCCTATAATCACACATTTTGCTATCAGACATATCTCTATCTCTGTATAAGTGTGTGTGTGTGTGTGTGTGTGTGCAGAGCAGTAGCTATTAGCCCTGCTCTTCTCAGCTTTATTCCTAGACCCAATGGAGGCTGCGTCAGCTACATCAATATCAATGCTGAGCAGTGGCAATAACAAAAGCTCTTTTGACACTGGCATTAGTCTTCCAAATCACCCGTCCTGCCCCTCAGCATAAGGGTGTAATGTCTGTGATTCCACGATGGCACAATTTAACACCCACAGTTCACGCAAGGCCACTGCCCACAGGACCGAACATGGCTGAGCGACCTCCCTGAGCCATTAACGCATCAAGAAAAGTAGTGAAAAATGAATTTGATTTAAAAAGAAATTAGGTAATCCAGACAGGAAAAAAACCCCAGCAAGCACCGGCCCTTGTGTAATAATGAGCTTATGTGATTGGAATACATTTTTAAAGGTGATGCATAATTTACGCCACAGAAAAGCCAAAGCTGCTGTTACAATCAGAGTTTATCTTGATATTATTGTGAAGCAGGGTGTTTAAGAGGCAGGATATTATCTCACAGCTGCTGATTGCTACAATTCAGCATTTGGAGGGAGCCTCCTACCTCCATCTGAGATGAATCAACATCTCATGAATCCTCTGCACGTCACACCAAATGTGTTGCCTTGCGCACAGTAACACCTGTTGTCGTCAGATCAGAGGCAGAGATAGCTCAGAACCTGACACGTTGTTCGCTGTCTTCCATACTGCCCTAAATATACAACATATTCAACCCACATCTAGTTACTGCAATGTTCCTGGTTTGGGGAGACATGACATTCACAACAATCTTGGTAACATGCTTCAGATATCTAAAATTAAACATTAATACAACCTTTACAAAACTAAGAAAACAGTGTTTGGTTGTCCTGAGCCACTGTAAGTATAAATGCCACATCATTAAAGTATTTAAAGATATGGACAGTGGACATTGTTATACATTTATATAAATTCTATCCCTGATGAGCAAGCTGAGAGTGACAGTGGCAAGGAGATAACAAGAGGAAGGAACCTTGAGAGGAACCGCACTCAAATGGTAATCCATCCTCATTTGGGTGACATAGTGCAATTATACATAAATTACAAATAATATCAGTATAAATTATTCCTTGCTATATACAATGCAAGGAAATTTGTTATTGCTTTAACAAGTCTGATTCAACTGTTCAATGACTGACTGTTGGAGAGTAAAACTGTTCAGTTGTCGTCATCTCGCGATGACTGTTTATAGTAGTCATAGTCCAAGCAAAATTTATGGTTTCAAAATTTTATTTGTCACATACATAGTCATACATGGTACAACAGTGCAGATGTCCATAGCAGTCTTGTCGCCATTTTCCTTGTATCCTGGTGTATTAAATATTATATGCAGTACTATTAAATGTAATATCTTGCACCTGTTTCCATTATGGTGACCTTTAGACTGTGCATGTGGGTTCACCCTTGCCAGCAATACAGTATATGACGTTCATTTGATGAGACTGTTAAATAGCTTAAAAATCCCACAAATCCAATGACTTCAACAGCAAGTGACTAAATGTACTCCGAAGTTCTAGAAAAGAAGAACAGCAAGTTTTTACTTTTTGTTTATTTGCTAATTTTATACCACAAAACTAAACAATGTAAAGCAAAAAGAGATTGAGGCAAAAAATAGTAATTAAAACCAATCCTGCCACCTCAGATGGTTTAACCTGTTTAGAATGGTTAAAACGACTGAATGGCTGTTTTTCAAAGGTTCACTCACCTGCTTGAAGACATATTGATCAGCAGACTGACATCTAAATGACCTTTATTATACAACTCGAGCAAATCATCTAACGTTTTTATCGACTTCATGCTTTTTTTGTAATGCTTCACCGTTTAAGATTAGTATTCAGTTATAAACTTAAGTGCGAGCAAAATACATAGCAACACCACCTATGAACATCATTGGTTACATCTG
>JAOVVF010000036.1:9746333-9759357 GCA_028565595.1 Duopalatinus emarginatus | reverse complement strand
TCCATGCCCTGTGGGGGATGGTTTTTTTTTTTGGTATATATATATATATATATATATATATATATATATATAGATATAAAAATGAAATATGTTGGAGTGGATTTACTCTTTGATTTATTTACACAACCTGCACTAACAATGCTCAGCTGGTGCGCATGCGCCGTTTGCACCCCTGTCATTCTCCTTTAAGATGATGTAAGGCTTCACTCCCTGAGAACCCTCTCCCCTCCCTGCACTGCTGTAGCAACATCATCATCCATCCAGTCCCCGGGGCGAGCGCACTGATCATATACAGCCGACTGAGCTCAACTTCCAACTGCACCCTCCGACACGCACATGCGCACGCACACACACACACACACACACGGGCTCATTTCTAACGGAACTGATACCACACATGGTCGTGTCTACATCCAGTAGCAGATGTGCCTTACAGAAATGAAGTGTTATAAAATCTGGACTGAAAGGCGCTGAAAGGGGAAGAAGTTGGTTGCAGTGTGTGTTGGAGTGAGGGTGATCCTCAGCAGGACTTTGAAGGTGTTCATGGAAAACTGAAGGAGATGAAGGTTTTGTTCTGAGTGTGTGTTTTATATGGTGTTAAGAGGGACGTGTTAGGTCCCGGGTTCGAGGTAGTACTGTGATGTCTCCTTCGCACTGCGCCTTTTTACGCACAACTTTGTGACTTTGTGATCACATCGCATCCAAAAAAAAAAAAAAAATGGCCCTGACTGAAAACTGTAGGATTTATCATCAGCCTCCTAAAGACACTGGCTCGACCCAAACTTCCGATGTCATCGAGCTGAACGTGGGTGGACAGGTGTACTACACCCGGCGCGCCACCCTGACCAGCATGCCCAACTCATTACTGGCCAGAATGTTCGCATCCAAAAAGGAGACATCATCGGACATGGCCCGAGACACCAGAGGACGATGCTTCATCGACAGGGACGGATTTCTCTTCCGATACGTCCTGGACTACTTGCGAGACAAGCACGTCGTCCTTCCCGATCACTTCCCCGAACGAGGGCGTCTCAAACGCGAGGCTGAATACTTCCAGCTTCCCGACCTGGTCAAAATCCTCACCCCTGACGACCTCAGGAGACCAAACCATGACGAATATCCTCACAGTGATCTAGATGACATCTCACAAGGCAGTGATCAGAGGTCGTACCCGTCGTCGCACAGGCGCTACGGGTTCATCACGGTCGCATCCACGCGCGACGCGTGCGTCCCGGACGCGAAAGGCACCACCAGGCTGCCGAAACTTTTCATCTGCGGAAGAGTCGCCCTGGCTAAAGAGGTCTTCGGAGAGGCTTTAAGGGAAAGCCGGGATCCCGAGAGGCCTCCTGAGCGCTACACGTCCCGGTTCGTTCTCACTTTCGGGCACGCAGAGAGGGCGTTTGACCTGCTTGCTGAGAGCGGCTTCAGACTGGTGGCGTGCAGCTCGGCGCTCACATCCTCTCTTTACGCAGCGCATACGGACGACAGGCAGTGGTGCAAGTGCACAGAGTACGTCTTCTACCGTAAGTCTCTAGGCAGGTGGACGTTGTTAATGAGTTATTATTATTATTATTATTATTATTATTATTATTTTTTAAAAGCTTTAGTACCACCTCCACCATCCTTCTCCTCCTCATCATCATCCAGCCGGAGTTGCTAAATTTGGACTGCATGCTCTCAAATCATTTAAAACCTACACCTCTACCAAATGATAACCCATCTACTCCACCTGGGTTGAATTCCCTCATAGGTATCATAAAGCTCAGATCATCATAACTCTGACAAAGTGTGGTCATCTCTCGTCCTGCTCGTTCTCCCGTTTCAAATCAAGCAGCATCTTATTTATTTATTTATTTATTTATTGGATTTCATATGTTTTAGGTCATAACAGAAGAACGACCGCAATCCTATAAACATCAACTGACCAGAAATGTCCAGAGACATCCATTATTGAGCCATAATTCAAACCCGGCTAATACACACACACACACACACACACACACACACACACACACACACACACACACACACACACACACATATATATATATATATATATATATATATATACGTTTTTTTTAAGATATGAAAGATCATGTCTGTGGATTTGTGTGTAACTGAATGTAGTTAATTCTGAAAAAAAATCTGTTGATTAGAAATAACTAAATAATTCAAACTAATTTTACAAAATAATCAACACTAATTAAATATATCTCAATATTATTTTCTTTGAATTGCTTTGATAGTTATCTCTGTTTTCTTTGATAGTTATCTCTGCTTGGGCTTGCTCTGAAAGGGAAATTAATCTTGTGTAACTAGTGGTAACATGCTACTCTAATAGTTTAATTAACAGATATTGTCTCATCCTTACTCATATTGTTATGCGGAGGACTTTTTTTATGATTGGTTTTATTTTAAGTAATTGAGTAAAATTTTGGATACACATTCTGCAGTAAATAGAGGCCACACATTAGCTCTTTATTCTGAACTGCCAGAGGAAATATCTTATAGCTAATGTAATACAATATAATATACACTGATCAGCCATAACATAACATCATAACATAACATCAGCATCTGAAAGTGTTCTGTGGTATCTGGCACCAAGAACCCAGACACTGTCTATGAGCCATTTGCCTGTAAATGGGGCGGAGGCATCACCACTTCCATCATTATAAAAAATGTTTTATCATAGGATAAAAGTGATCAGTCAAGTGAACTATGTATTGACTTGCACTAATGCATCCTTGTGAGGGGAAAAGAAAACACAACCACTATATTCATCCAGCATCACAGAGCCAGTGGACTGTCTTGTGAAGCTTTGCTTCAATTCAAAGCCTGTTTCCTTGGTTTCCTTAGACATGTCATAAAACACACTGAATGCTGTGATTTGAATTTTTCTAAATGGCTGACACATTGAGCGAGATAATGGCTACACCATGGGAAACAAATTAGGAGCGAAATTAGGGTAGACATTTTTGTCATGTTAGGATTCGTTTCCAGATGACTCTGTCCTGTGAAAGTCCATACTTGATCTTTTGCCACAACACTGCTAAATTTTGAAATCTGATTGGCCAGAAGGTGTTAATTAGTTTTTTATAACAGCATCTCAGTTGTGCCCAGAATTAAACTCACAGTATTCTATTAATGTGCTTATTTAGATGTTTTTTTTTCTATAGTAGCCTCTCATTCAATAAGACATATGGTAGACGCTCTCTGTAATGTAACCCCTTAATGAATGGATTCACACATGTCACCATTTAACAAAAATAAAGATATAATCACTGGTGGTGAAGATTCCTGTGACATTCAATATAGTCAGTATTTTGTAGTTTGAGGATGTTTTAAGGAATTTGTGCTTTCTGGTTTATCTAATTATAACTGTTTATAACCACCTTGTCACTGATTGTTTTCCTATAACAGCACAATTTGTCACATTTTAATGCCTACAATAGAGATGGTTTATGATTTAAGACTCATCTATAGATCTACTGGTTACTAATTCATTCTTTTTGCGTTGATCACAGCTGTCTATCCCCCATATTGCTAGCTTTTGTGTTCAAGCTTTTTCAACATTGCCTGGTTCTGACATCGGTCTATCATTTTGATCCATGTGAAACTTGACCATGATTTCTAGATAAGCCTGAATAAAAGCTGCCCTTACAAGCTTCTGGCTCTCATTACATGACCTTAACCCTGTTCTATTGTGGAAGCCTTCTTTCTCTGTGGCAAACAGGAAATATAACTGACATTTTTTTTTGTTAAGCTTGGCAATGTTATTTGTATTACACAGTAGGAACCACTCTGATTATCCCACTTTTTGGCAGGTGTTGGGCGATTTCTTTTTTTTTTTATGAGACCTCAGTAAGAGGTGCTTGCTGGATCCAGCGCATAATTCAGTTATTATCATTGGCGATTGGTATCTGTCCACTGGGAACAAGAACATTTCAGCATGCAGTAGTTAGTAATAGAAAGGCCCTGCTCATGTGTCTTATTTAAAATCTACCTTGTAAAGCTCTGCAAATTGCTCTCAAATTTTAGCAAATTGTTCATGCTGTTTCGAAGTGCTATTTGGTTTAAAATGCTGCAATAAATGGACATTGCTTGAACAAAAATGTTGCATGTAGGTGTCTCTATTGTATTGTATTCCTCTGGGTCCTATAATATTCCACTATACATTTGCAAACAAAATATTTAATATCTGCATCATAATTATAAGATTAGGCATTCTGCACCACTGGGGATTTAAGGACAGCACTGATATTGCACGAGTTCAGTATTATCAGTGATTCATCATGATGCTCAACATAAATCTAAATACCAGAAGCAGGTGCCAGTGTCTTGGTGCCACTGAAAATGTGTGCTTTGTTGTTTTTACAGAGATTAATGACATGCAGTGTGTGATATCCTCCGCAATCTGTTAGCTCGCATACTGCATGGACAAGCACAGGTGACAAATGCTGCAGATGCAGCCCTCCATTACTCACTCCCATATCACATATCCATCTCTTGTAGCATGGATTCTCACCTGGAGAAATGTCAGCGTGACAGCAGCCTCATTGTATTCGTGTCCGACACGTCCCTTTGAACTGAGCCGGAGTGCTAAGGTGGACCTGTCCCACACGTCTCGGGCTCAAATTGGATTTCTTCCATCCCCCAACTTCTGCCCTATTATAGCCATGTGGGTTGTCAAACGTTAGGATTGGAGGCAAAATGATGTCCGTGCCGCTGTAGGTCTGTCTGGTTGTCATCTGTGATATGGATTTATTGTGAAATTGGATGCTAATTTGGTGCCGTTGCTAGAACCGACCGGTTTCTTATCAGCCACTGTTTTTTACCCGGATCCTCAAAGGCTGTTGTGCTAGGCTACAGGCTTGTGGAGTATTTGATGTGGCATATTATTTCAGTGCCTTATTTGCAAAGCTCTTATGCAAAATGCATTTTAAAAGGATGAATGCATAAATAAGTGACAATAAATGAAAACAGAATTACCATGCCAAACCATCACAATGCTCATTTATTTTTTTTGTATAAACCAATTAAAATTCAAAGCAGCATCATTATGTTTTTGTTGCAGTGATGAGCTCTAAAAATATGTTTCAATGCTGGTTTGGTGGAAAGGTGACTTTATAATTAGACTGGTTGCTCCAAGCAAACAGCTATGGCTAAAATGATGCACTTGTCACAAGATTTACTTACTGTAATATGGATTAGTTCAAATGAATGTCGGTTCTAGATTTAGATACTTGGGGTGAGAATGTCATGCTTTCTGTGGATGTAGATGTTGGCATCAGGTGTCTCAGAGTCTGGTTTAGGTGTCTAGACTTCATCCTGTCTGACAGCCAGTGTGTTAGCTGTGATGGAAAGAGTTAGCTAGTGGTGTGTAAGAAAGCTGGGGACCATAAATTTACATTATGTGGTAACCAATACCATATACCATACCACAAGAGTCACAATTTATTTTAATTTCCAGTTGAACTGAGATTTTTTCAATACTCTATGAAATGACTAGAAATGACTCTAATACAAATGACAGACACTATCCTGAAAAAATGAACCTGTTAATATATAGTATGTTTTTTATATTTTAATAAATCTTTATAGCCCTTTTCTGTATATATGTAACACATGTATATATGTATTTGTACAGGATTACCTGTATATATATATATATATATATTAGCTGCATATAAAAAAACTCTCAAATATTCCCCCCAATGCCCCATTAATATATGTAATACAAATAAAAAAAATAAAAAAAATTGAATTACATGGTGGTGCATTGGGTAATGCCGTTGCCTTCCACAGCCCAAAGACATACAGTCAGGTGAATTGGAGATACTAAAATGGCCTTAGATGTGAATGAGTGTGTCTGCCCTGGCCAGGTTGTGAGTCTGTTTCTCCAGTAATAGTCTCCAGCACCCCCTGCAACCCAGTAGTTACATAAGCAGCTTCATGAATGATCATGAATGAATAAGTTGTATTTCAACTAGTAAAGCTATTCCGCACTTGAAAGTTTTTTATAATCGTATTTATATTTTTATGTATATACCTAGTATAGTATGTATTTTCTTTTTAGACTAAAAGGTATTCAATTAGCTATAAACAAGCGACAGAGAACATTAGCTATCTAACAATACTAAAAGCCCATCAGGATTAGTTTTGGTTCAAAGTCTGGTTTACTGACATGATGTGTTGTAAGTTAGAGATAGAAAATAATAAATGACTTTATCTAATTATCTAATCTAAAGCTATGTCACTGCTTGTATCCATTTTTATCACTTTCTTCTTTAATTTTTGTACATCCAGTAGCTTGATAAGGAACTGCAGACTCGTTCTTGTACTGGTTGCAATAAAGGTATTTACATTCACTGTTTTTTTGTTACCTGGTTATCAATAATTAACTATATTGTTAGTTTTAGTGTAATTTATAATAAAGTCACAGAAATGTTGCAGTAGCTATACAGTAAGTATAAATAAATAAATATAAATAAATAAATACAATGATGCCTATGTATAACCTTATTTATGAATCAGTACACATTTTCTTAACATTGTTTTTTATTTTTACAATTTTACTTAAAAAAAATCATAAATAAGGTTATACATAGCCATTACTGTATTTATTTATTCATTTATTTATATTTATTTATTTACATTTTTTTATTTCAAATAAATATAAATAAATGAATAAATAAATACAGTAATGCCTATATATAAAACCTTATTTATGAATCAGTACACATTTTTCGAACATTTTTTAATTTTTACAATTTTACTTTAAAAAATTACATTATTACACCCGACTTTTGGAGACACCAAATTATGGTTAGAGGAACCCTCAACTGAGTTTGGGGTTTTGCCTTTCCCATTCACTAGATCTCAAAGTTATTGAACACATCTGGATTGCTATGCCATGTGGAACACAGACATCCTACAACTTGGAATACAACTGACTCGTGGAGCTTGTGGAGTTCATGCACTGTTGGGGACCAAGCAAGTTTTTCTGGAACTTCAGTGTATATTCTAAATATAATAACAATTATTATTTAATAATAAATAACTTTGATGTGTTACATATGTGTAACGTGTCAATGTGTTCCTTGTTTTTTTTTTTAAGTAAAACATATAAAATAAAACAGTTCTATGTGCATATGTGTCCAAACTTTTGACTGATGGTGTTTTTTGATAAAATTTAATCTGCCAGTAGTAGTAACTATTTTCCCAGAATACCACACAGTCTGCTGTAGAACCCTATAAAACTGTTGGACAGGTTTATATACAGTAGTTTACCGAAATTATTTACAATGCAGTAAAATCTGGACACCAATCCTATGATGCAGGATATGTGCTCTACAATCTCTACTCTCACAACTGTCACAACCAGTGGTTAATGTGATTCTTTTTTTCAGTTGTGTTTGGTGGGAAAAAAGCAAAAATTGAATTGAATGGTTTCATCTTGTTCTGAGTTTTACTGAATGCTATTGAGTTGATGTGGCTGATGGTGTTATTAATGAGTTTAATGATGAATAGAATTCATCAATTTAAATTCAAAGCAGCATCATCATGTTTTTGTTTGCAGTGATTAGCTTTGAATTTTTTTTTATAATATGGTTTATTGGAAAGGTGACTTTATAATTCCACTGGCTGCTCTTAACAAACATGATTAAAATGACGCGGTATCCAAAAAGTTGCTCTAAAATGGATTAGTTGTAGATTTAGATACATGCTTTTTGTCTCTTTGTGGATGTAGAGGTTGGCTAGGTGTCTAGACTTCATCCTGCCTCTCATTTAGCTGTGTTGGCTTGGATGGAGAGAGCTAGCCAGTGGGTTGTAATTTAAGGGGAAAGTCAAAGTGAAATTACATTGCAAACTTATACCTAAAATGGGCAACTCAGGCACACAATTTTAGCAACAGAGGCACTTTTTTCATTATTAGTCATGACAGGAAATGTCTCTGCTGCAAATGACTGACACTATACTGGTATATAAATATATAGTATCTTATTAGCAGTTGAAAAGCAATGAATATTTAAAGCCCTTTATATCTAATATCTAAAAGCCTGTGGCTGTTATTAATGAGACTAATGATGAATAGAAACTAGTGACTAGTTCAAACAATACAGTCATTTACTAAGTAAAACATGAATGAATGTGGAATTACAGGCATGATATAACTTTGGCTCATATGGCACCATCATGGCTAGTGGTTTAAAAATCAGGATCGACAGATTTGAAAAATATTTGTTGACCACAGCACTTGAGAATGTATGATTTTATCATTTTAATGAAAGAAGAGTATGTGGGCGTACTGAAAAAAAAAGGCAATTATACTTTATGTCTTTGCATTCAGCAACATTAATTTTTACGTACAGCATACTATGTGTTTCTGACACTTCATCTGTAATTATCTCTCTAGTCATGTCAGCAGCTTGTAGTTGGTATACTAGCACGATTCAGACCCTTTGGTTTATATTCTCTCCTATAACTTTAATGAATGACTGGTTCATTATATTATTTAGTAATGTAAGTGGTTCATCCTGTGCAATACACCAATAAATGAGCTTTTAACTTTAAATGTTACATGGTAATTTCTTAACAATGGCGATAAAAGCGAGCATAAGAAAAATGTTCCATGGTGTTCACTGACATTACAAATAGATATAATAGAAATACTTCTTCTAAATTATACAGAGCAGGTGTTTTACCCTACAGATGGCAAACACCCACCTGTTTTTCTTCCTTGGCAAGAGTAAAAAAAAAATAAAAACCTCCAACTCTCTCAGCACATCAATTCCGGTGCCAGCACATCTCCAGGAACTAAAAACCTGACTCTCATTTTGTGGCATTAACTCAAAGGAACATCCTCACATCACCCTAATTTCAGCTATCTGTCCCAATGTTCCAGAGCAAATTTGTTGCAAAATTATTTGCATCAATCCAAACTGACTGCTAGGTAGCCGATTCGTTCATGGGGGGATTCACACACACACACACACAAACTGAACTGTGGCTTGATGCTGTTGTTTGCCATCTGTGACAGGGGAAAAGTAATTAAATTGTGATTAGAGTAGTGAAACAAACAAGGACACAAAGGTCTGTGCAGAATGTGCAGCTGGAAAATAGCAGGACTGCCAAATCAAACATCGACAGAGAGTGAGAACCACGTCGCTCATGTGGCATCCGTAGAATAAATACAAAAGCTCTCTTGGCTCAGCTCAGAGGAAAAGCAGCTATGGCCATATGCAGCACCAGGATGCTTAGTTCAAATTGGGTGATCTGGCTTGGCAGGCGAGGAGATTCAAATGGAAGGAGCTTTGTGAACTGAGTTGAGGGAGGATGAATAGCACATTGGATCTGCATGAACACATTTAATGAGAAGTGCAAAGGCCTCTCTCGGTATGGACAACTTGACAGTCTGTGTGGTGAAAACAGCATACAAGTCAACGTCCGCTTCAAACTCCAATCCTGAGATAGAAACCAGGAATGTGGACATTTTTCGGAGTATTTCTTAAATCTCTACAGCATAAGTTTGTTTCTGGATAAGCTTAATGGTTTCCCTTGAGGACTGAGCAGTGCTGTTGTTTTTAGGGTTGATTTCAACACGTGTCCCTGAAGAGTTTCAGTAAATTAGCAAGCGGAGAAAGGGCAACTCTGGAGGATATCTAAACAGGAAGCTTTAAAGGATATTACATAAGCAGGTCCAGATGTATTAGCACTAATACTGTTGCAAGACAAGACACTCGCCCTGACACGACAGATTACCGTATGGCTAGGAAGAGAAATATATTTTAGTTCTGCTTCATTTCCTCAAATGGCTTAAAAGCCTTCAGTTTTTCAAAATGCTTCCAAGTAGTTCTCTTCCTACCATCTTTATGATCATTTCAGTGCTTTGACACTTTTATGCATAATGCAGCTCGATATGACTCTTCATTCCCATGAATAGGGGTGGTACCAGCAATTACTTCAATTTGTACCCAAACTGGTAAACCTGAAAGGAAAATCGAATGTTTAGCAGAATATTTTTTTGTTGGCAGCTCTTGAGAGCACTATAGTATCAAAACTGAACAAACTGCTCTCATCGTACTTTTTCAGACGGCTGAGTGAGGAATGCTAATTGCTCTGAACGCCCCCTTGGAGTAATGGGACTTGTAATTACAGTTTAGCAGCAGACAGACTCCTCATGCTCGCTGTTAATTATTCTTTGCCAAAGATGAAGAGACTTAAGATAAGCATTACAATCACAGCTGCCATTTGCAGGGGGATGCGACGACTTCAGAATGCATGGAACATCAGTTCCCCAAAATGGCTACCCCCTGGGTGGAAGAGCAATCTCTGTGGATGTTTCAGGGTGACCCCTGCCTTCAAAGCACAAACATCCGAGCAGACGAACTCGGCATGGGGCCTGCACAAATTAGCCATATCAAATTGCGGTCGCAAATTGCCAGCCACTTACTCAAAGGCAGGATAAGCAGGTCTTTGATTTCACACAACCACAATGCTAAAAGCTGTTTTTTTTTATTTTTATTTTATTTATTTTTTTCCTGTTGTTGTTGTGGAGCTGATTTTTTGTGCAGGTTACATTGCAAAATATGCATGTTTATATTTAGGAAGTACAAAATCGGGTGAGTACAGCTATCATGTTTTAAGATGAGATAATCAGAAAGTAAAAATTGTTCTTTTTTTTCTTACCAAGCACCCCAGATGTAAATGGATGTATGCAAATAAAGGAAGTTGAAGTAAATGGAAGGTATGAATATCGATCTCAGCTTTAATGCATTTATTTTTACACCGATAAACAAATGCATTTGTATGATGTTAGTAACCAGCAGTGAAGGCTGCACTTGGCAGGTTTCTCCTCTCTCAGAGGAGGATGAAGATTAATTAATTTGACACCTAAATGCTTCAGCTGGGAGTGAAGTGTACGCACTTACTGGCGGCGTCGGCTTGCTGTATTTCATCTTCCGCGATGCCAAAGTGCAATGCACAGCGCTATTTGGAAAATAACCATGTTACCAAAACAGTCAGATTCTGTCCCAATTAAGTCTTTTCCATTCATTTCAGTGGCAGACAGACAGACACATAGATAGATAGACAGACACATAGATAGATAGATAGATAGATAGATAGATAGATAGATAGATAGATAGATAGATAGATAGATAGATAGATAGATAGATAATGCTACTTCAAAATGTGATGGGTGCTTGTGCCAGCTCTTGCCAACTGCTGATTACATTCATTATATCTAGCGAGTGTGAGTGCTGGGATCGGCAGACTATCTGATGGCACATGACTGCAATCCCCCACCTCCTCTGGTGCCTGGTGTGGCTAATGGCATTGTCCAGGCAAAATTAATTAACTGATGTACTTCCGTCTGTCAGCGCCCCTACACAATTAATCACACGGGGAATGAGACAATGTGGGGTGTCTATAAATTCTATTCACAAGTGTCTGGTTTCACCGAGACTTCAGCTTAAGCCCTATGGATTAGATGTCAAGCATCTCATAACTCAACAGGAGGTGCTGTAAAATCAAGTCCATCTTAAGCCAAGACGTGTCTGCTCATGTCTAGAGGTCACTTGTCTCTCAGTTCGCTTTGGTGCAGTGGGGTGCCAAGATGAACGATGAGGCTATGTATGTGCGAGAAGAACATTTTTCCTCCATCTAGGTGAAATAAAGCCTTGTGATGACTTGTTTTTGTCATCGAAAGAGAAGCTGACTCATGGAATTGATGATGTAGTTGAAGCCGAAACGATTCTTTATTACACACAAGTACTACAAGTATTCCTCCCATATATTTCCACTAACACACCTGTTTAGACTCTTACTCTTTACTCAACAGCTGCATTAGCTGTATGTAATAAAAGCAGGGCACATATGTCAAATTTGCAATTAATTGATGCACTTTGATGCCCTTCCCAAACCCATTTCCGACTTGTCAAGGTCTTCTGGGGGTTTTAATTCACTCTGGCTGCCATTCTTCAAGACATGCAGGCTAAATTGAGCCCACACGGACAATCAGGGAACAGATGCTGAATTGCTTGTATGCGTGGGATTAACTACTTCCTAGAATTACTGCCGATTCACATATTCATGAGTCATGTTGCTATTTGCTTCACAAGGCATATAATGCGTATCTCTTTGTAAACTCTCACTGGCTCTGATTACGCCAGTTAATTGCTTTAAATGAATCATCAAATCAGAATGAACGATGAATAAATCAAATCAATCAGTCATGTATCAGCGATTATACATCTTGTTTCAGATAGAATATTAATGCAAAATTTGTGATTTTACATATGCAGCTCGACATAACAGGGAAAAATGACGTCATAATCTGTTTAGACAAGGGTATGTTCATTTTATACAAATTGCATGTATGACCGCTAACCCTAGATGCATGTGTGTGAGTGAATGGGTGTGTGAGTGTGGTACGCTGCGATGGATTGGTGGTGCAGGGAGAACCCCCCGCGGTACATCAGTGGTTAGGAATTAGTGTCAGCCTGTACGATACTCCTTCCCTCGATCTCTCTCTACCTGTTGCCTTATATTTTGGGCTAAGTGGTTACAGGTGAGACCATTTAGTTATTTAGGCTATAGGCTTAGTTAAAGCTTACAAAGGACACATTGTACACGGTTGGGTTTTTGGCAGCCATGTTATGAGCCCTTTTGGTTTGTGATTGCCATTTTAGGCACTTTTGAGGCTGTCTGTTTACCTTTCAGTGTACAGTAATACCTTTAACCTTCCTCTAGTGTTAGGGTCGTGACGACCCGTTTGTAGGTTTCAAATGCATAAAAATACTAAATAAATTTGTTTATTGCATCAAGACTTTTGAACTTTGTCAGGAACTTCTATTTAAACAAAACAAACAAATTTACTAAATTATAAAATGCTCTTGTTAAAATTATGACCTTTCTATTGTTAGGGTCAGTTTCGACCCAGGTATAAGATTAAAAAACAATATTAAGTCCCAAAACTGAAATCATAAACACACTATAAACCAACAGCCCACAGCCAGCT
>JAOVVF010000036.1:9726539-9746120 GCA_028565595.1 Duopalatinus emarginatus | reverse complement strand
AAAGGCCCAGGAGGCCACAACAAAAATATTAAAACCAATCCTTTCATGGATGAGGAAGCTTAACAAGGTAACCAAGATTCCTGCTCAGACCTACTGCATGGTGTAGCACCAGCGTGTTTAATAAAGCTTGATGTTTTCTAAGAAAAATTACATGTACATATTCTTGGATTCCTTTTCCTTCTACTGATTGGGGAAAGTTTAGTTTGAGTAGGAAACCATTCAGGGTTTTATAGATCTCAGCTCTTTTACTGAAATAGTCAGCCAGATCACTGGAGACCAGGGTTTGATTCCTGCCTAAGTCTCCTTAAAGGGAAGAAAAAGTATATTCACAAGCACTGTGTTTAACACCCCATTGCTGTATTACACCATCACCTCATACCCTCTCCCGGTCTCTGTGATTGGGTACTTACACCCTAACTTCATAACAGAATAACTGACCATTTGCACTGTTGCAATGGCACAATGGCAATACATCATACACAGTGTCATGCTTAATAAACATACGTATGTTTTTTGTTTCTTAAATACTATTTCTGAAATACATGAGTCACTTTTACCTATGTAGTGCTCCAGCACTGATCAGCTCTTAGGGGATTCCCTGGGAGAGTTTAAACAAAATATCGCTGTGGCTCTGGAGGAGTTTATTAACAGGCAGAGCACAGTTCAAGGTGGGGTGAGTTAAGCATCCGACTCTGCTGTGATGAGCTAATATACAAGATTCACAGCAGCTGCAGCCTTTTTTTTTTTTTAAAAAAAAGCTGAATGCTGTGTACAGTCTGTACAAACTCATGTCTTAACATTATACGAAACTACATGAGACATTTCTCTTAATGAGTATTAAAAAATTCAGACATAGTTTAATAAACAGATTCTCTGAACATCAACACAAATACTTTCATAAGATCAATAATTTTGACCCGACACTTAAAAAAACATTTTATTTACATTTACAGCATGTACTGTATGAACTACAATCTCTGGTATTAATAAATGTGTTTTTTTTTTAATGGTTAACCCTCAAATAAGCATATTCCATTAATATCATTGACTGATTCTCATATGTAATGTTGGACTCAGAGATGTTGCTGTTAATGCTTAAACAGTCCGTGTAGAAATCGTCGTCTGGAGAAGCACATATTCTCTCACTCAAAAAGAGATAAAATACCAGGAGTCTTCACTTCAATTAATCATAGAAATCTAAAATGAGTTACCGATAACAAACAAATCACAACAAGAAAACATAAAAAAAAAGGAACTCTGCTTAATGCCATAGATACAGGGTGATAGTCACGTATGCCAGGATGGTTTAGACTCAGTAGATGACACTGCTGGTCATATGAGCACTGGAGCAGATTGAGGAAAGTCATTTTTGTCACTCAAGAACACATGGTCACTTTTTTTTTAATGGCCAAAGTATAGTTGTTTTCTGTACACACTGACTGTAAGTCCTATTCGAGTTTACCTGGAAAACAAAAGGTTTGGCTGAAAAATAAGCAATGGGTTCTTCTTTGTTTTCACATATCAACATATATGAATTCTTATAAGCCCTGTAAAGAATTTAGACTCCGATGGAACTAAGAGGAAAAGCCATGAACAAACAGGTACAGTATATACTGGAAATAAGTGTAGGACTCAATATATAGTACACATGAGAAATTCAGGAAATCTTGATCTCGTTTCTGAATCTTTATCTCTTTTCTGAATCTTTTCTGAACAGCAGATACACCAGTGGCAGTCGATGGTTTCAAATAAAAATATTTAATACAAAAAAACAGTATCAATAAAATAAAATCAACAATCTTATTACCCTCACCTATTATAGATCATTTTGTCGTAAGTCATGAAGATCTTAAAATTTCAGCACAGAAATTAGCATTCAATAATTGTTCGCTTTATTATTGGATTGAAGATATCACCACTGATTAATCGATGAATTACCATTGAAAAATCCCGAAAATCCTCACAAGCTCAAGCTGGCAAACTGCAGACGTTTTCCATTTAATCTCTAAATCAGCATTCTTCATCACATTCTGAAGTGTGTTTGATAATGAGGTGGATATTTTATATCATTTCAGCATAACATCTAACATCTCATCTTTCACAACTGTAAAAGTTGTAAAATGGTCAAAACAGAAAGTAAACACACACTCCTATCTCATTTCAGTCATTCAAGGCAAAAGAAAGATGTGATGAGTAGCAGAGCATATGAGTAAAATAGTGCTTGCTAATTAAAAGTGCTGTTAATTGAATGGCAATTAATATTTTTAAATGACAGTAATTACATTGCACACGCTCGCATACACACAGACACACACACCAAACACAAACCACAATAAAATCCATTCTTAGGTCATATAACAGCACTGGTTATATAGTGTAGGATCCTTACCAGCACTGGGCAGTAACCCAATATTCTACCTGCAAGGTAAGGAGTTTCCAGGGAAATGGGAAACAGCTTCATGCAAGATTAAACCAAGAATTGTGCTTTCTCTTGCAAAGTATGACACTGCTGTTTATCATGGCAGCTAAGCTCTTTTGTGAGTCAGGGTTTTAAATGTGAGATTCCTTTGTCATTTGATCGGACTTCTCACAAGATTTATAACAACTTGACCGAGGGCGAATGGTGAAAATGGTTTTAGGATGAGATGTAGTGTTTAAAGGCTTCGAGCTGATTTCCAAAGCTGTTACGAGGGATGGATTTGAATGTTAAAGCCTTACCTATATCGTGCCAGAAAGGGCAATATTTAATGCTTTATCCACATAACTACATATCTTTATACCAGTTATTACATTTATATGCTGTACGCTCAGAGAATTCAGTACCTCAGTATTGAACAGACACCATCATCTGCACCACATAATCTAAACCGGTGTATTGAAGGCTTTCTTTTCTTTTCTTTTCTGCTGCTGCACAATATATGACCGTATTGTGGGGAATAGAAACAATTGATTTTCTCGTCTGAATTTTCTGTATCCAGCAGATAGGTTTATCACATCTACTTACACTACATTATTTACATTCTGGAGTCCTTAGTGGCCATCTTTTTACGCTCATTTCACTAAAATGTGAAAAGATGAAGTGAAATGCGGCAGCATGCCCACGGACACAACGAACATGTCATTATTATGAACATAATACCTCATGGTTTGTTCACAGGAGGCTGCCAAAAGCATGTCATTTTACCTTGAATTAACAAGTGCATTGTTTTTTTTTTCAGCAGGTCATTCATCCATTAAATCCCAAATTCGAAAATTAGGAGGAGGAAAATTATATGAATTCTTTCTTTTTTTTTTGATTCAGCCACTAGACATATCTTTAAATAAATAATCTTTGCTTGTAAACACATTTGTTGAAATAATACATATATATCCGCAGTGACATCCCCATCTTCATCATCACAACATGTCTGCCACCAAATCCAATAACATTGTTAGTACAGATCAACTTTTCCTGTTCAAAGCGAGGAAATTCAAATTTGTGTCTCTTGCACGTTATCTTTTGAGCTGGCTTGGATTAGTAAAGGTTCATGCACGGAGCTATGCAGCGAGCCGAGCGTTGAGGCGTGGTTGTAAGTGCTCTTGTATGAGTTGTAGTGGTTGTAGTGGTCGTGCTCTAGTGGAGGAAGAGTGAGGTGGCTCTCCATCGCAGGAACCCCTCTCAGTTCGTCATCTACATTGATGATCTCGACTGTGCGAGCCGGCCCATTGTGATCTTGCTGGTGGTGCTGCTTTCTCATCTTGTAGAATATGATGAGCATGACGGCAGCCATGAGCGTGATGGCCACGAAGCAGCCGATGATGATCTTGGTGGTCTTCATTACCTCCTCCAAACCATTGAGAGCTCCTTCACTGTCAATGTCCGTCACAGGGATGGTATAGGCTTTCTCTGTGGAAATCGGGGTCGCTCTTGTAGTCGATGATGCCACCCAGCCAAAGGAAGGCTGCTCAGGGGTCCTACTTAGCCCATCGACTGGGGGCTCGATAGTCTCAACAGTGACAGTGGTGAAGTAAGTGACACCACTGTTGTCTATGGACGTCACATTGAGGACTGCAGAAGCTGAAATGTTTCCCAGCATGTTGCTGACCATGCAGGTGTAGTTCCCTGTGTCGTGCATTGTAACACTGGAGAAGTTCAGCGTTCCATCATTTTGCACCATGACACGTGCCTGGGATGCCCCATGTGTCATAATGGAGCCATTTGGTGTTAGCCAACTGACTGAGGTCAGAGAATTTGTCCGACATTTGAGCTCCACTGCTATTCCTTCAGTAACATTGAGGTCTGCAGGAGGCTCAACAATGACAGGTGCATAACACTGAAAGTAGCTCTGGTCCAGCTCACCAATGTAGCGCCCCTTGAGGCTCGGAGGAGAGTTACAGCGAGCACAGCAGCTGGTGTTAGTTGGTACGGTTTCCCTTAGCCACCAGCTTAACCACAGGATGTCACAGTTGCAATTCCAGGGATTGTGATGTAGATGTACTCTCTGCAAATGGCGCAAAGGAGTGAAAAGGTCATGGGGTACAAATGTGAGGTTATTGTGAGCCAGGTTCAGCTCACTTAATGACTGTAGGTCATCAAAAGAGTTTCTTTCAATTGTCTGGATCTGGGAATGCATCATCCACAGCTTCTGGAGGTGGATAAGACCCTTGAATGAACCAGGTTGGATCACTGTCAGCTGGTTCCCTGACATCTCGAGCTCGTCCAAGCGAACTAGGGGCCTAATGTTGGGGACCTCCTTGAGGTTACACATTCCCATGTTCAGGTAGCGCAAGTTACTTAAGCCCTCAAATGCTCCATCTGAGATATAAGAGAGACGCTTAAGCTCTCCCAAGTCCAGCCTCCTTAAGGATGGTAAACGGTTGAAAGCATAGGATGGTATGCTCTCGATTGGGTTATTCCTAAGCCACAGTTCTTTGAGCTTAGAGAGATATTCAAAAGCTCCATTTGGGATGGTTGTGAGGCGATTGTCAAAGAGCTCCAGGGTGTTAAGGCTGGTTAGACCATTGAAGGCGCCAATCTCAATGTTGCGGATATGATTTTTGCTAATTTGGAGGATCTCTAAATGCCGCAGATGCTTAAAACTATCCACTTTGATGACCTGGATAAGATTGTCCTGAAGGTTCAGGTAGCGTGTGTTGGTGGAGATGCCATCAGGGACTTCCCTGAGTCCTCTACGTGTGCAGATGACCTTACTAAATTGGTTGCTGCAGGAGCACACAGAGGGACACGTCTGGGCTCTTACTAGTCCTGCCACTGCGAGCAACTGCAGAGCCAAGAGCAGAAGGAATAAGGGGTCGAACCAAGCCCCTTTCCATCTAGGACCTCTCATCATCTGGTGCTGATGGTAAGAGGTCATCTTGTTCAACATTCATAATTTATCGTCTGCTGGTTCCATCTCCCCAAATGAAGCAGCCTATAAAAGAAAAAAAATTACTTGTTAGGGATTTTGCGATTTGAGGTTGTGATTATTTCTATATTTTGAAACCGTGTACTTCACCAATAATCAGTACCACATCAGGGACAACTCTGAGTATACCACAGCATACATATTACATCAAAGTGAAGTAATTTGACATACTGTGCTTGCACAGAGAAATTTTATTTCTGCATTTAGCCTATTTATACACACACTACTGAACAGACACACTAGGGGCCAGTGGATACACTTGCCAGGAGCAGGGGGTTGGGGGCAGTCCCTAACCACAGAACCTGAGGACCAGTTGGATGTTACTTGCCTTGCTTGTGTATGTGTATTGTTGGTACAGGGGATCAAACCGGCAACCTTCCAGTCAGAAGACTGGTTCCCTAACCTTAAGTTACACATATTACACTATATTTATACACAATTAAGAACCAATGAAGATCTTCACAAAAAGTGAATCCTGTGTTACAATTATGGACCTAATAGGTAGTGTAACAGGACTTTCTAGTACTGAAAAATAAAGAAAATCATAGTGTATAAGTATAAGTATAAGTATACCTTTAAATATGAGATTTGTAAGTTGTAATTTAAAATATTTAGTAAAATGACCAGCAATTTTCATAAGCTTTACAATTTCAAGTACATGACATTTTTTAAATATTCTAGCTAATGGAAAAGTATTCAAGTATAGTCTTTTAGTCTGCATGGAAAAATAATCAACATATGGAAATCTTGAAACAACAGACTGCCAGATAAGTGGAAGAGGCATACAGGCCCCTGAGGACAGTGCTCCACTTCTGGGTTTCTCTATACAGGATGCTACTGGCCTAAAGCACCATTCATACCTACTAGAATTAACCCAGTACTGGAGCACAGAAAAATTATTATTTTTTTGAGTGTTCTCATGAAAACATCTGACTATTACCAGTCATGTTTATAAGTATGTGCTAACATCACTCAAAATTATACTGATAGAGTGTGTTCGAGTGTGCACACAAGAGAACAAGAGACAGACAGGAGGAAAATGAGAGTGAACTAAATGAAAACATTATGAGATCTGGCACAATAGTCACTAACCCAAACTCGCTTGGCGGAGTTCAACATAACCTCTGTGTGAAGAGAGTGTGCTGTTAATTACAGGTTTAAATCAAACACCAAAAATGTTGTGCAATACAGTGAATTTACACCTGTTAAATAAAGTGTGCTTTCTCATTATTGCAGCATTTCAGTGTTAAGATAAACCTGTGCCAATGCCGATTACATTCATGTCTGTTTTAATACAGCTGATATTATTCTAAATAGGTGTAGTTAATTTAGGCTCAATCATGCTTTCTTCCAGCTTCTTTTGAGAAAAGCACTCATGGCAGGTGTCTATATATCATCTCAGGAAATGCAAAAATACTGTAATGTGATTGAATGAGCTGCGAGGAGACAAGGATGATGAATCTCTGCATTCAGCAGCGAGTGTTAGTTAGCAGCGGCATAATTGACACAGCACTGTGAGAAGCTGAGAGGTCTTCCAGGGGACATACTCTTAATAGGATGCACAATGTAATCAGGTCACATCCTAGCAGGAGCTCACGTATTTAAACCAAAAATAACCAATGCATAACAGGGAGAACTTAAACGCTCTTAGACGGATCGACTGACTGCAAAATCAGAGTCTATATATATATATATAAATATAAAGAATTTCACCAAATATCAAATATCTGTATTCAAATGTGACATTTGTTTGACACTAAAAAAACAAAGCTGGACTAATAGTCCATAAATAGAGATTAGTGCACACCACGCTCCCGACTACCCACACAAGCTTAATATAGATGGTGTGAGACATCTCCTGCTGTTCCTGCTTATATGTATCTCAAGGAAAACTAACAAATATCGATCTGAGAAACACCGCTGCTTTGCTTATGCAACGTAACAACCAGTATTAAAAAAAACTAGATCACATTTTTTGATCTCCCAGACCAACACCAGAGCTTATGTGCTTTGTGTTAATGCAATTTTAATGTTGACTACAATAAAACAGCATTTTATTAATGTAAAATCACAAGCAGTGTTTATTCCAGCTGTCAGCCTTTGTCATTTACTTCATAGCAATGCAACTGTTATCAATGATATACACCCTTCAACACCATTCTAACATCATTTTTAATATTTCAGATTTAACCTCATTTTTTCATTCCTCATTAGGTTCACAGTACATGCGATAAAAGCAAAACATCTCCCCACAGCATCATCAGCACTTGCAGCTTAAAGAAAGTAATTAAAGGAAGAGAGTTGAATGTCGAGTTGATAAACTTGAGCCAAGGGAAAGAAATAAAGCAGGGCCTGGAGTATTTTGAAGCAATTGAACCAACTGTCTAATCAAATGCTTGTGATATATAATATCCAATATATATTCACCACATGATTTCATACAAAAAAAATCAGGAATGATATGACATAATGCTTGAATTTACAATATGTACTGTATATATTAATATAAATAGAAATACATTTATTTATTTATATTATTATGATTATTATTATTGTTATTATTATTATTATAACTTGTTTTACTTAAATTTACTTTTCTATGAACTGAACAAGGAATGCCACAACTCTCTCCAAGGACCTGCTGTCTGCCTCCGAAGTCAGACTGGTTCATTCATTCATTCAATTACCCAAGAATGTCTGACAGTAAAAAGCCCTATTGATCTGCAGGAGTGGCTGCAGAGGACAGCATCTCTGATAAAATGGCTATAACGCTATATCAATCATCCCTCACATTTTACTTCACAATCAATGCCTGACATGGTCTTTCCAGTGCACTCTTGGACTCTTGAAAAAAAAGTGTCATTTTGATCGGAAGGCAAAAAGTCCACAAGAGGAAGGTGACAGAAACCTTTATCCCGTGGACCTTTGGATTAACTATTATATATCAGTTGTCTTTTCAGGCATTATAAAGTTAATCTGCTGACAAAATATATATAATGAATACTCTTGGTTATACACTTGCACTTTTTTATAGTAAGGGATTATTTATAATCACACTATCCATGTCACCCAAATGAGTCTGGTTCCTCTCAAGGTTTCTTCCACTTGTCATCTCTCAGGGAGTTTGTCCTTGCCACTGTCACCTCTGGCTTGTTTATCGGGGATAAAATTTATATAAATCTATAATAAAGATCATATACTCCTGTAAAGCTGCTTTAGAACAATGTCTACTGTTAAAGAAGCTATACAAATGAAATTTAATTGAATTATTCTGTAGAACTAATAATAACTATTATGGTTAAGTAAATCCACCCCATTGCAAAAATATATCCACTGATATCTAAGTTGTATTTAATATTCACAATCACATTTTTTCTTTTTCTATTAAATTTCCTATTCTGATTTATTTTCCTGTAATTTGATGCGCCATTCTTGAGCAATTTGTAATTAAACAAGTGGTTTTCTTTTTCACTGTTTCTGCAGAGGACAAAAGATGCAATATAATTACAAATTAATAAGTCACAGAATTCAAGGTCATAACTAATGTCACAACATGTGAGGATATTACTCTAAATTTAGAAAATAATTACCCTTCGACCGAAATCTTATATCTAATTAAAGCATCAATTAATTTGTTTGTTTGTTTGTTTAATTCATGGTTTAATATGTTAAATATTCTACTTCTTATAATATATTATTGTCATCCTAATGTGCTACTATTCTGTGTGCTTAATATATTATTATTTAATCCTCCTTTAATGCAAAGTCTTCCAAATTAAGGTGTTGAGACGCACGGTACAAAATCTCATAAGCTGATATTACCTCAACTAAATCACTCAGTTGCAATTCTGGAAGGCACTCAGCTTTGTTTGCCCTACAACTATAAAAGGACAAACACCACACAAAAGCAAGTTCTCGGGAGACGTTGTGTTTGGACGGAACCGATGGCTTACACAGAGGTTTGGCTCACAGGCTGCCTGCCAAGGTCTTTACTGAAATTGGGAGAGTGTGCAGCAGTAAAAAGAGAGGCTTTTACGAAAAAAAAAGGGAGTTCTCAGTAGATTTTACAAAGGCTGAAATGTGAGTGTGAGATGATAGTGTTAATAACTATAAAAGATGGATTTGTACTGAATCACATACCTATTTACACATAAATAACCATGTTTATTTTCCTAATGCTCCATTATCCCAAATGATCTGTAATTCCAGTGTAAGGAATTTACGAATGATGTCCGATTACAATTTGTTTCAAAACGTTCAATGATACAATCAGTCTGTTCAATATAATTTCATTTAAATAGAGAATTATGCAGCAAACACAGCCATGAACATTACATAATACTACCACTCAGTGCTGAGGACTGAGTACCTCTTTGCGGTTGTGCTGAAACATGTAAAAATCAATACTTTACTTGCCTTTCAGAAGAGCTCTTCAAGCTGTTTATTTAGAGAAAATAGGCACAATGCTTAGAAATAATGCACATTCCCAATCCTCTGGAGCTCTGATCTTGCATGTCCAGCAGGACTACTGTGCTGCAGACTAGTTCAGCATGAAGCCCAATCACTCTGAGCCTGGAGCCAGGTATAATCCGTATAATCATCAGATTGTGTTAAACTAACTTGTGCTACTTCCATTATCATAATGACACATGAATAATCAGACAAAATGCCCACAATCAGGCGTTTTTTCCTCCCTTGCAGGCTTTGGTCATGTCAGGTGGCGTGGGTGGATTGGTCTGCAGAGAACGCAGTCTCACCATCTTAATGTTTCTGCTGATTACCTCCTAATGCCTGGCCTTCTCAACAAGCCGGAACCGTACAGAGTTCTGCAGAGCCTCAGGTGAGCACGTAACCCGAACGTGGGACACACTCATTATGGTAGGTGTCAACACAAATGAGAGACAGCCCCAATCCATGGACTCACAGGAATCTGGCTGGGGTTTGATAACAGCAGGAACTAAAGATGAATATAAAGCACAAACAGATCTCCCTGCTTTGTTGAATCGGTAGCTTTGTTTCGTTAATAGATTACAATGGCCTATGAGTGCAGAGGACATTAGTAAACAGCAAACAAATCAACAGAACTCAAAACACAAATGACAGGTCCTTATTGAACATCACATGCCCGTTGCTGATTGGCAACAGTGTGATTGTGCATCAGTCTGAAAGGGTGTTCATATCATGAAGTATTAGATGTGCTGTCAACCGCATTCAAATAAGCACCTAAATGACAAAAACCTGCCTAAAGTAAGCTGGGTTATTTGGATAAAAGAACTACTTCTCAGTATAACAACATATACTGGGGGCAGCTGTGAGCTTGTGGTTAACAAATGAATTAATTAATTTAATGAGAAATTAGCTCAAATGGTAGAGTGCTCGCTTAGCGTGCGATAGGTAGTGGGATCGTTGCCCGCATTGAGCCTCTTGGGGGCAGCCGTGGCCTAGTGGTTAGGGAACCGGTCTTGTGACTGGAAGGTCGCGGGTTCGATCCCCACCCAGGGCAAGGCACCTAACTCCCCTAACTGCTCCCCGGAAGCCATGGTTTGGGGCTGCCCCCCGCTCCGGGCAAGTGTGTTCACTGCCCCCTAATGTTTACTGGTGTGTGTGTTTCACTGCACGGATGGGTTAAATGCGGAGGTCACATTCCTTCTGTGCAAAAACACAGTAAGGCAAAATAGTTCACTTTCATTTCATTCAGTCATTTCTTTCATTCATTAAGGACCAGGGGATTTCTAGTTCAATCAAGGCAAGGCACCTGACTTCCAACAGCTCCCTGGGCACCCCACCCTCACCCCCAGTGTGTTCACTGCCCACTAGTACGTGTGTTAAACTAGTATGTGTAACTGCACGGATGGGTTGAATGCTGACGTCAAGTTCCTCTGTGTGCAAGCACAGCGAGTTAATATTTCACTTTCACATACGCAATGTGCATTAAATTGTTTTCGCCAGACTAAAAAGGTTGTTTGTGATAAATTCAGCAACTAGCATGTGATGTTAGATAAGATCCTTCTCATTTGTCATTTGAGTTGATGTTAATTTATGGTTTAGATTTTATTACGGCGTTATCGTAGTCTGACATCTTGTTTTGCAGATTCCAGATTTCTTCTGCGGACTGGATGCAGCTAAAATGATCCGACATACCCTTCACAACACCCGCTTACAAATGACCATGTTAGATGCCATCAGATAAAAAAGTGTTTTTCAGAAATGTATGCTCATCATGTTATACTTGATCAAGTGTTCGCTGTTAGCTGCAGCTAGCAGGACAATAATACTTAATATTTATGTGCGCTAGTATCCACTGTAATTTAAATTTAGCCCTTAATCATATTCTGACTGCATGTTTATTGAATCTCTCCCTCATCTTCATTAGCTCAGCTTGTGTGCTCATTCCATCGCGGAGTGGCTTTCGGCAGGGAAATAAAACACAAAGCTTGTACATCTTTATAATGAATTGATTCTTAAGTTTATTAAATTAAGCAAATAAAGTTAGTAGCACTTGCACAACCTACAGCTAATGAATATAGTCAACTAGGCTTAATAATCAAAACAGGCCAAAGAAGCCAGATCTTAGCCAGAACACCATGCAATCACATTACATAGATGTATTTTATGTTGTACACCTTTAAAAAATACAGCATATAAGATCCGAGTACTGATTAGGTTTAGTGGGCATAAAAATATATATAGTTCAAGCAAAAATCCATTGATCTTCGATTAAATCTTATGCACAGTGAATAAATCATCGGAAGGACTTGCTGAGTGGCAGGTTTACAGAATGAGAATGGCTTTAGATATAGACATCAGTCACCGAGTCATGACACTGTGCAACATGCAGAGATCTTCTGCAGGAGCTGCTCAGTCAAGCGCGGGTGTAGGATGTGGAGCAGGCAGCTGTGCCACTGCAATTCACCATGTGCTCAAGTCAGACTCAGGCACACACCGCTGGGAGAAATACAGGAGCTATGCATGAGGGTAATTTATTGCCCATGGGTTGGTGCGTCCCCATGTTTTGGAGCTGTGTGAAACCCTTGTTAGTGAAAATACTGGTTCACGTTTAAACTGTCAGGATCCGTGCCAAAACTGCAGCCCACAGCACTGCAGGTGAGGATAAAAAGTGGATTAGTGAGCAATCAATCACAGTCCCGCGCTCTGTCCTGTACATCCTGAGCTGCGGCTGTAATGCCATTGGGAACTAAATTAAACGTGTGAGGCTGGTAAACACAGCCGCTGAAAGCCTCGCTTCTACAAATTAATGTCGGCCCTGTAGACGTGCATCGGAATTTCCGTCAGGTTATTCTAGGCACAGAGTTGAGCACAAGACCCCATCAGATTTGCGGTTTGTGTAATGCTATTAGTCATCTTTGCAACAATGAACCTTAACACCATTGTAGCACATAATCTGTCCATGGGGAAGTGTTCATGTGCTGCTCCTCTACTACATCCCACAGAGAAAATCTATAACATAATGGGGAAAGAGCTTGAGAAGGAATACAATTACTAGACAAAGGCTCTTCACTCTCTGCTTTGGCAGCCACTCTTCCTGCTGGAAATACACAGCTCGTGAGAACGCAATCTTGCATGTTCTTATTGTTGACTGGCGGAATTTTTAGCAAGGCGTTCTCACCCTCTGTTATTTTGCCGTGCGAGCCAACACAAAAGAGCTGAAAAACATTTTTCCGCACCACAACAAATCACTTCACCCCAGCAAAGCGGCAACAACCAGGCGCGTACCGTAAAAAACACTTTCTCTTCTTTTTTTCTGTCCCATCCGGATGCAGTCACAAAGCCGAAACACATCTAATCTATGAAAGCATCCAGGCGAGAAAGGCTCTTCATCAAGATGATCTGAGTAAAGAGTGATCTTGTTGGCCTAGACCAGGACTTCAGTTCTCTCCACCATTCAGATGGAGGATGACACAGGCAGGAACGCTGACTGGGCAAAAACACGACAGGCGACGCAATCACCCTAAAGCAGAGTGAACTGTGGAATCCGAATCGTGTCATGTACACCTAATCTGACATCAAAGGATTAAAAGTAGAACATCTTCTTTAAAATTAAGTGATATTTTGAACTACTTGTAGGCTACATAATCTTGTAGCAAAGCGTAACGAGTCTCTGCATGCATCATACGGCATGCAGGGAACCCTTAGTTTATGAATGCTTTATCTCTGCAGGCTTCTTACAGCATGCGGAGGCAAGCTGTTCATAAATGTTTATCAGATCCGAACAAAGGACATTTATATTGTAAGGCTGATATCTGAATACTATTCTATCCCAGACCTGCTTTGCTTCTGACAAGAAACGGTGCGCCGATCCTCACATGATCCATTTGTTTTCAATCCTTTCATAACTACAGCAAGACGACTGGGATCAAATTTTCCAAACGCGCACTCTTAATGACAGAACTGCACATATGTTTTAGCAGTTTGTACGCCAAGCACCTGCTTGGTGCCCTCTGGATAAGATGGCGAGGGATGTCTCAGAGAAAATCCAGCCTAAATATTATGGTCCTCTTGAAAACTGTGCTGTGAGCTGCTGCTGAGAGGCCTTTGCCTTTCACATTGCTGTGTTTCTAATTCAGAGAACGGACCTCACATTGTGTCCAGACTGTTGCACAGCAGTGGTGACTCAGTGCTCTATATACATGTGTTACACCCCTACCATTTCTCTCTCTTTCTTTCACACACACGCGCACACACATACGCCGCCTGCTTAGGAATAATTCATGCTTTTGCATTACAGTCACTTTTAAACACTTGCGGTAGCACATGAATACAGCGTTTATGGTGTCAGTGAAAAAAAACGGACCTATTTTAAGAACAGTAACAAACCACCGAGTCTAATTCCTCTTTAAATTACTAGACGGTACCTCTTTTAGAAACTCCACAGACAGCCAATCATAGGTTGCTGTAGCAACTGCACTATAGCATTATAGTGCACACGGAACAAGAAACCTTTCTCTGTACGCTGAGAAGAGTGAGAACGTTTCATCGTGCAAAGCTCACAAAGCTGCATTCTCTAATATCCGCTTGTGGCCATGTGACAGCTTTCTCCTCTCTCTCTCTCTTTCTTGCTCGCTCTCACTCACACACACACTGACACAGATATAACCCACTTGGCCATCTGACCTCCTATTGCTTGGCAATTGCTTCTCGAGGTCAAACTCAGCTGAGCTCTCGTTCCTGAGCTTCTCTTTGCACACCGTCTAACGTTTTTAACCATTATCCCCCTCTGACAATATGAAAACATTGACTTGGTTATACCTAGGAGGTATATTTAACTCAGGAAGCCGTGGAAAGCGCACAGTGTAGAGTTGGAATGAAGAGTCGGAGCACTGCATTAAAAGTCTGTGCGCATCCAGCATAGAGTCCCATTCATTATTCATTAAGTAAGTCACCGTGCATTGTAATTAAACACAAAATCTAAAACAGAGATTGTTTTTGTCGACAGCTCCTTGGTGAACTCCAGTCAAAGACAGGCTGCCTCATTATTCACAAACAAGACACAGGATTTCACACAAGGCTGTTGACTTCCACAATGTCTGCACGAAGAGACAAAAATACCCACAATAAAAAAAATTAATTCCAAAAAAAAATCAGTCAGGCTGTCCATAAACAGCTCAGGGCAAGTTATGGGTAGCTAGAAAAACTTTATGTTGTGACATGCGGTTTTGTCTGAGATAATGAAGAGCGCACTGCTAGCAGGCAGGATGAGAATAGGGAGGAAAAACGGGGAATAGAGGGATGGAGTGACCCTCCTGCATGGGCACAAATGAGGGAGCCACAGCTTGCAAGGCACTCATCCCCTGCATACAGATTGCATTACACAGCCAATCCTCTGAAAGAGCCTTTGCTGCTCAAACGCACTGACATGCTTCGGTGTGTGGACGCAGCCAGCCTCATATTCAGCCAAGTAACCTCTTAAGGGCAATTAATACAAGAGACATTACTTTATTCATCAGCGACCATGCTTGATATAATACACAACATGTTAGCAAGACTATTTGCTGTCATTATCACACATGGGTCATGCTTTAAGGTGTCCTGTGGTGAGGATCATACCAGATTCTGCCTACTGATGCTTCATGATTTTAAATGAAAAGGCTCCCTGTGATGGCAATCCATCTGATTGAGTGATGCATGCAATGAAGCGATGCATGGAATGCCCTCCTGCTGGCCCATGGATTACCTGATTGGACATTTTTCGCTCCCATTCTCTGACCTTCGGATTATATCCGGCATCACGTTTTGTCATAGCAACTGAAGGTGTAATACATTTATATAAGTCCGACACCTCAATTGTGCTTTAAAATGCTGAGACATTTCAGAAAGTCAATTTATGACCAGGTGTCAAATAAGGCTTTATCATTCCGTAGGGCTGAATAGTGCTTTGTTTTATAAGGTTCTGTCTGTGTGTTTTTGATTAAAGGTCCTTCAGTGTCAATAGATAGATTTAAAACAGCAGTCCCTAAGAGTATATATCAGTTTACTTTGCAGATTATACCTTACTCCTTAAACATTATGAGTTGTGCCAGTTAACTAGATAGTAAATCCCTACGTTGGTAGCTGCCTCAGTCGCAAAAATAAACACATAGTAGAGGCTGGTAGATACATACTGTTATAATTATGTGAAAATGTGCTACCAGCTATTTCTGAAACCTATTTCTGAAAGACTGTGATTGCTTCTGGTTTTGTACTACACATCAAGGAAGCATATGTAAATACTTAAATATGTTTCTACATCTGTGTTCCATAACCACAACATAGGTGTAATATTTCAACTACCACATTATCTAGTAACTTAATTTTGGTTGGAAAGTGGTTTTTGTACAATTAGGCAAAACAGACAAAATATAGCAACATGTGAAAAATACCAAAGCGTACAGATGAAAAAATAGTGACCAGTGATTGGTCATTGAGAACAGCTTAGTTCGTTGGAAGAAATGATCATTGATTGGTTGCTGGGAGCAATGGCGTTAAGTAATTGGTTGTTAGGAACAATAAACAATGAGTGATCAGTGATTTGTCATTGGGAATAATGATTATTAGTGACTGGTTGATGGGAACAGTGTTAGTCACTGTTGGATAACAGGAGTAGTTATTCATTGTTCACTGGCAAACAGTGAACAGTGGTAGGTCAGTGGTGACCACTGGTTCTTTGGAAAGCAATGTCTATGAGTAATTAGACATTACACTTGGTTACAATTGGTAATCTGTGATGGGTCGTTTGGAAACAGTTGTAGCCACTGGATGACAATCAGTGATCAGTAGTTGGTCATTCACAAACAATGGGCAATCTGATTTCCTCCGGTTGCTGTTGTTCCTTGGATGATCCTGGATAATCAAAGCTATTTATCCAATCAGCTTTAAGGGCTCTCCTTAATGTCATCTCAAGAGACTCACTAAGCACCATTCATTTTTCTACCACATCGTTGCTGATGATATTGCGACAGATAAGTGGATGTATTTTGTTTTCTGTTGTGCAGCTTTATGTCTTCATGAACTAATATAGCACGTAGGCTCAACTTCCAGGAGAGATGCGATTCACCGTACGTACGGTTCTTTTTCATAGTCGCGCTAAAATTTCATCATAGAGAGACGCTAAATCTGACTGGACAAAATCGGTGTCTGTCCTGGATCTGGTTGAAAACAGTAGTTTCAGGAACAAGAGCAACCTGAAGAAAATAAGATCATGTGGCAAACAACAGTGATCAGTGGTTGGTCATTAGGAAACAATAGTGATTAATCATTGAGAACAGAATTCAGCCAGGCTTTACACACAGGTATTGAGTTGACCTGCTAATTTAGCTCATATAACCAGCAGCTGTGATGTGAATTGGAGCATTGTATTTTGTGAAGGACAGTTGCTAATTCCTGTTCACTAGATTTTATCACTAGGCTCTTTTTTGAAATAAAGTTGCTAAAGTAGCCTAAAACATCATAAGACAAGTGATACTACTAAACTGGAAACAGTGAAGCACTGCTTGGAATCTGTTATCTCCTCCACTTCTGCCATGTAGAGCAAACACTATCCAGGACTCCACACTTCATTTTCCAGAAATGAGGATATCTTTTGAGTATTAATACAGTGGATATTAAGTCTGCACTCTCCTGGTAACATGAAACTTTTCAGAACTTTTTCTACTTTTAATATGACATTGAATTGAAATCATTTTGGGGAAAAATAAAAAATAAAAAACACACAATAATGTGGTTGCATAAATAGGCACACCCTTAAACTAAACACCTTTTGACATTGTTGAGGCGCATTTAGGAAATTGTCATGCTGAAAGCTGAATTTCCTCTTAAACATTTTACAGAGACCTGAATGATCTGTGCCCAATATTGACTGATATTTGGAACTCTTCATAATTCCTAAATTGTCAAAATTGACCAATGCTCCCAATTCCAGCTGAAAAAAAACCAGCTCCAAAGCATAATGCTGCCACCACCATGCTTCACTTTGGGTATGCTGTTTTTTTTTTTGGTGATGTGCTGTGTTTCTGTTTTTATTATCTTTCCAAATCTTGCCATTCTACCCCACAGCCCAGGCATATGAAGAATATGGAAGATTGTTGTACACAACACAACCAGTATTTAATTGAACTGTACAGATTATAAGGTGGGAGTATATCTGAAATTATTCATCTTGGTCTGATTTTTTTTACATCACAAAACCTGGCATTTTAACAGAGGTGAGTAGACTTTATATCCACTGTATATCAGATTTCTCGATGTGACGCCTATAATTTCACAAAAAATCAGCTGATGCATTATAAAAGTATGGAATTTGGCATGGAACAAATTTACTGCTACTAGCTTCAATGAGCCCTCCTTTGTAATATTCACCCAAACAAGAATACCACCAAATGAGAATCAAATATGTTCCAATGAAGATTACGTGCAGAATCTATTTTCCAACCAAATGCCATACAGAACCTTATAACACTATGATCATGATGCGTGGAGATGAGGTGCAGTCTCAGCTGGCCTATCTATTACGCCCGGTGTCCAACATGCCACAGCAAAAAAAAAAGAAAAAAGAAAAAAAGCATGAATTATAATGCAAGCTTCAGTGACTAGAGTGTTCTACTAAGCACTGAGCATTTACATTCATGCACAAGTGATGCACTAAAGGAGTCTGATATCATCTTGCTTCACTGGTCTGGTGAACAAACGCATTCTGCTCGGTTTCCCTTGTCACCACCGCGTTGCATCTATTCATCCTGTAGCCGACATTTTCAACACCTACATGTTGCTACAGGCTGCATGTATTTTCCACAATTCAAAACAAATACATCGGAGTGGTCATTAGCCTTAATGACTGGATAATACAGACAATGCAGCAAGGAGATGAAAAGGGGCAGACCATGATAACCATTACTTTCCTTGCCTGAGATGACAATAGACGGGGTTGGGGCCTCAAAGCTATAATCTTACTGTGGCCATATAGTCTCCTTAGTCATTAGTATTGACTCGGTATGAAGCCAGGCCAATTGAAGCACTCAGCTGCTCACAGGCTGCACATATAAATTTTGTGTATTCAGGGCCTCAACGGGGTTTTCTGTGCATCATATCTATTCATCCTGCTCACTTACACTCCGCATGTGCTAAAAGACTGGGTTTTTTCCATGCTCTGCCACCAGCGTAGAAACCTAAGTGGTGCAGAAACAGTCATTCTAATTGCAGAGCCAAAGACACAAAAACAAGTCAATAACAATTTCAGTGAATAAACAAAAACACAACACAGAAACAGCTTAAAACACTCGCTATATTAGCTGGAGGTTGGCGCTATGGTACACTTGATTTAGCTCGTACAATTTTAAAAGTACTACTATTTGTCACACTAGATGCTATACTCTATAAAATTCCTGGCTGAATACTATAACAGGCTGTACAATAATGTATTCTTTTTGTTCGATTATACGATGAAGATCCTCTAACAATAGACCTGAGATTAAATGAAATTACTATGTTCTGCTTATGTCATCAATTAGTGTGAGGTGGGCTTGTGCAGAAAATTGGGTTATATAATTAGAAACAATTTTTATACTAGTTTAAAGTAGTAAAAATATTTTTTCTGTCCATTTGCATATTTTCAGAGCCGGCCCGAGGCATACTCGAAATACGTGGCCGCTTAGGGCCCCTACGCCACCAGGGGGCCCCCAAGAGC